>LPNX010209858.1:702324-725890 GCA_001517045.1 Pseudotsuga menziesii | reverse complement strand
CTGCTTTCTTTGCAAACCCTTCGCATAGACTGGGTACTGACATTTGTTCCAGAACTAGATGTGCTAAATCTTTATCACTGTAGAACTCAACCTTCAAAAAAAAAACCTGCATGAAATAATGGATTCCAACTTGGAGGCAATAAAAGCTGATTCTGAAATTCGCAAGATTTGAAGGACTGTAATAGCACCACGAATGTCTACATTCTTGTATGTCCAACCATCAAAATGTGCTATAATGGTAAACTTTGTCTGTCCTCTTGAAGAACTAGCAGACATTTTATCGAAAAAGTAGATAAAATGACGTTTTAAATTCTCTATAGTCTCACGGCAAGGAATGTGCCTTTCTAGAAAAATAACTGCAATTGGTGTCCCTCTTTTGTCAAAACCTTGCATGTAGACAGAATTTTTCTTAAGCTCATCACAGATCATTGTCTTTGGGATGTACCCAAGGGCTAAAAAAGTTTGTTTCCATTTTCTGTACTTTGCAAACATCTCACAAGCCTTTTCCACATCCGAATCTCGAGCATACAAGGAACGTTGAAGAGTAGCATCATCAGAAGTTGAAATTCTTTATATGGACAAATATGCACTCCTTTACTGAAAAGCAATGGTGGTATAAATCTCTGCTCACGGTCTGCCTTTGATGTGAAATGATCATGATCTCTGACTTAGATAACCACAGCTCATGCATTAGTTGAATACCTATCACCATAATGTCGGTTCTGCTACAAAAGTCATGATACCCTTCGACCTGCTGCCAGGAAGACTGCATAAACTATGATCATACAACCATATCTGGAGGGCATTGTAAACATGCCCTATCTATGTCAAAAAAAAAACCTTTAGTATATCCCATGATTGGGTTTTTGTTTTGAACATGCACAAAATTGAAGTGCTGATGCTGATACGATCTTTATTTTGATGATAACAGTGTTATGGCAGGATCACGTGCTGTTGCAGCTAAGAGCTCGACCTCCTCAAAACGCAGATGCATTTTGAGGGTTGACAGGGGCGAGGCTATAAAATGTGCATATTACATTGAAAATAGGATGCCTCATAAGCATCTTGATGGTATGACTCCTTTCAAATCTTGGAGTGGGCACAAGCAAGATGTGACCCATTTCAGGATTTTTGGCTCAAAGGCTTGGGCTAGAATTCCAACTGAAAAGAGAAAGGCTTTGTAGCCCCAAAGCCAAGAGTGCCTATTTGTTGGGTATTCTGGAGATTCAAAAGGGTACAATTTGATCAACTTGAGAACTAACAAATATTTCATTGAAAGAAGTGTTCAGTTCCGAGAAGAGCCTTTAGTAGCAGTTGAAGTTGGAGAGTCCTCTTCAGCACCAGATCCATTGATTGTAAGTGGAGAGACTAATGAGTTTGTTGATTTTGATATGTTTGATAATGATGATTTGATTGCATATCCTGACAGTCCTACAAGACCAAAATGGACAGCAAATACCATTCATGCAGCTGGGGAACTAGCTAGAAATCCTAGTGACACTAGGAGGACTAGATCTCAGTTTGAGAGTGCCCTTTGTATGAAAGATACTTTATTTGATGGTTGAATCAGATCCAAAGACATATGAAGATGAATCACATGATCCAATATGGAAAACAGCCATGAAAGAAGAATTCAGCTCACTCCAGAAGAACAACACTTGGGAACTAGTTGATCTTCCCCCAGGGGGGAAGCTGGTTCAATGTAAGTGGGTTTTCAAGACTAAGTTTGCTGCTGATGGTTCACATTTGAAATATAAGGAAATATTGGTATCCAAGGGCTACTCACAAGTAAATGGTATTGAGTAGAATTAAACCTTTGCACCAGTGGCAAAGAAGGATTCCATAAGGCTAGCTTTAGCCATTGCAGCTTCGAAGCAGTGGGAGGTACATCCCATGGATGTGAAGTGTGATTTCCTAAATGGAGATCTCACTGAAGATATTTACATGCAGCAACCTAAAGGGTTTTTTTCTAATCCATCTTTTGTGTGCAGGTTAAAGAAATCATCGTGTGGGCTCAAGCAAGCCCCCAGGGCTTGGTATGCCAAGATTGATGGCTTTCTGCTGTCATTGAGTTTTGTTCGATGCAAGTCTGATCCTAATGTCTACTTGAAGCTGATTCATGGTTCTTTGATGATTATTGTCTTGTATGTGGATGACCTTCTAATTACAGGAAGTTCAAAGAAAGATATTTCCTCCTTGAAGGATGCAATGAACCATGCATTTTCTATGACAAAAATGGGATTGTCGAGCCATTTTTTGGGTCTTGAAATTGCTCAATCCCAACATGGAATCAAAGTACATCAGTCCAAGTATTCCTTAGATTTACTGAACAAGTTCAACATGAAATATTGCAAGCCAAGCAAGACTCCCTTCCTTTTAGGAGTTAAGCTTGAAGAAGCAGGTTCGTCTCCTATGGTAAATAATACACTATATAGGTAGTTGATTGGGTGTTTTCTTTATCTTACACACACTCAACCTGATCTATCTTATGCAGTTAGTGTGGCTTCAAGATACATGGATCAGCCTCATGAGATCCACTGGAGAGTAGTAAAAAGGATCCTAAACTTTGTTCAAGGAACAAGAACTCATGGGATCTTCTACAAAGAAAAATATGATCTTGATTTGATTGGGTTTACTGACAGTGATTGGGCAGGTGACAACACAGATCAAAATCCAACATCAAGATATGTGTTCATGCTTGTAGAAGGACCAATCAGCTGGTCAAGCAAGAAGCAGAGTGCCATAGCGCTCTCATCTATAGAAGTAGAGTATAGAGGAGTTGTAAATGCAACAAATCAATGTTTGTGGTTGCAGGGAATACTTAGAGAATGTGGCTTTGAATTAGAGTTTTCAACTATTATCTATTGTGATAATTATAGCACCATTCGAATCTGAAATGATCTAGTTCAGAGACAGCAAACCAAACACATTGAGATCCATATACACTACATCAGACAGCTTGTGCATGATGGTACCATTCTTCTACTCTTCTGTGCATCTTCAGAACAAGTAGCATACATCTTCACCAAATTTTTTTGTGAGAAGACATTTAGCAATCTCAAATCATTGCTGGGGATTGATGATCATGCCATGAAGCACAATTAATGACAAGATTTCCAAATATTTTTTTCCTGTCCATGTTTAAGGGAGGATTTTCCCACTGGGTTTTTGCCTCTTTCCTTGGTTGCATGGACAAGCAGTATGTAAAGTGTGTCTAAGAATTGTTGCTAGGCCCTATAGTTTTATGATATTTACTCATAAATTCAGGCTTAAGGGGGGGTGTTAGAATAATCAACCCATATTTACCTACCTTAGACATTAATTAAATCATTTTTTTCTTATTACCTACTCTCCTAGATTCCACTCTATGCTAGTTTCCTTCTACATGTCTTAGAAGTCAACACTTGCTAAAAATGAGTCATGGAGCGCTTGGGAAACCTCCTGGAAACCATATTTAGCATGTCTTCTTTATTCCAGATCCTCCAAAGCGCATATCTACTTTTTTCAAAAAGCTGTCTGTTTTATTGAGAATTAAGGCAAAAGGAAAAGCTAGACTAGGTGTAGTTGACTTGTTTTTTTCCCACATCATCCTCCCTCCTTTTCTCCTAATAAAAGAATGTATGAGTTGTCTTTCCATCCCTTATTAGCTTTCCTACTTGACTTATCCAATTCATGATCATCCTGGTGGATTTGGAAACTGCTTTATGCACCTATGGGGGATTTGACTAGATTTAGTAAGCCTACTTTTTGACCTTTTCGAATGGCATCCTTATGCATTCGAATCTCTCATGTAATCATATATTGCAGCAACCTATTAATTCACAATGTTGGCTATGGTACACTTATTCAATACAGATTAGTGTTATGCTCCAATTTCAGTCTCATTTGGTGTTAATTTTGAATGTTTGATTAGCAATTTTATAAGTGTAATTGTTCTATCTCTTGGGTTCAATTTCCACACCAAATTGGCTAGCCATCAATTCGACTCCTTTAATAAGTTTTTGGGTCATGTTCTTGGTTATGTCATCAAATATAGGTTTCAAGAGTTTAATATATTCCTCATTTTCATTAGGGAGTCCCTTCCCCTCGTTAGTCATAGTTTCAGCAAACTGTACCTCTTCTTCTTCTACTTCTTCTTCTTCAACAAAAACACCTTCAACTTCAGTCTCTAGGGGTGGTGGATTATTTATTTGAATCCTTTTTAAGACCATCAAGTGCCACTGCCATGCTCTAATACAACTTTTAATGCCCCTTTTTAAGAAATTTTATTAAAATGACTAATTTTTCACTTGTTCCCTATTTTGACGTTTGACTAGTTTTGATGTCTAGGTCTCCAAATTGACCAAATGCTCCCAAATATTATAAGAAGGTATATTACTGATATTGATACTTGAATATGATTTTTAGGGATTATTTATGACCCTCCAAATACTTCTGCAAACTTGTTTAATATTCTGGCCAAGGTAGGAGTTTTCACTAGCAAATTGGGGTTCCAATTCCCCCAGGGTAAATGCTGAAAATGGATTTCCAAATGCTCCAAAACCCACTCGAATTTCTGAAAAGAGGAAGAGGATGTTTAAGAGACATTATTAAGGTCTCATGTGAATCATTATTTAGTTTATAAATGTTGTTATAACCCTCTCCCATACAACTACACAATCACTAGTTCAACCCTTGGGGAAATGACACCAAATATTCTCCAAATGCTAATAAAATGAGTAAGATGACTTCAAATGATTAAGTGATGGATATGAAACTTGCAATAACCATCAATATAAGTCCATTAATCATAAATATATCATAGAAACATTATTTCACTCGAAATTATTAGTATTACAATAGAATACATCAATATAGTGGGGAAAGGGACATTGTTTGCTCATTAATAATCACTTTTACATACAACCATTTGGTATTTCGACCTGAGACTTTCTGAAGATGAAGAACATAATATATTAACATTATTACAATCAGAAATGGAACATGAGAAGCTCTCCCAAAGAGTACAATAGCTCATCCAAAGCATAATCCCTCCATGAGCAAGAATATGTAATAAAGACTGAAAATGGTTGAGAGAAAGTGCTACACTAGAAGAAACCAAGAGCTGACCCATATCTTAAACCTACAAATATTGAACCTCATAGACTCCTCAGGGAATCATTAGGTCTATTTTCACATTAACCCCTGGCTAGGTCTCTTTACTCGATACCGCTCCACGAAGCAAGGTACGATTCAAGACCTTTGGCAGACATACGTGCTTCTATTTAGATTCAAAGTTGCTTGTCTGCATCGGGCAAGGAACCCACCCTTCAGAGAATTTATTACCCCGTGGGTCGGAGTTCTCTTGCTTCTTAAGCCTAACTGCTAGCTCTAAAGACTACTCTGAGTCCCAATAGTTTCAATTAGAATTCTAGAGTTCAACAACTCCATTACATCTCCATGAAATACTTGAATGGACTCTCCAAACACCAACTTGGATGGGAATATTTCACCCTCGAAATTGGATAAGGGAAGAAACCGGTCATCCACTATCTCTCTCTCTTCACAAATGCAAATTTCTCAAATGATCAAAATCCATTCTCTTGGTGGATCCCTGTATTTTATAAACATCCTTATCCTTCTAAGGTACCAATCCATCCGCAAACTGAAGCCAATTTGAATTAGGGTGTGTGCTCAAGATTTTCCATGTGTCCTCCCTTCCCTAGCCTTCCATCTTCCCCGAATTTGAGTAGGGACCCATTGAGATTCTCCAACTCACATGAGTTCCTTCTTGGATGCTATATTTAGGCATGACATGTCATAATGGTCAGATTCTAGCCTTCAGATCTGTAATATGTCATAAATGTCATAGCATCTTCATCATCGGTGTCATAGATGTCATAGATGTTAAGGAATCTAGCCCAAGTGTCCAAGAAGCTCCCATTTGACTCTTCCTCTCCAATATAAGTTACATTTCCTTCCAAATTCGACCTATGATGCATATGGTAGAGTGTATTAGCCTTCTAACTCATCCAAGAGCATGAGGCTTCCCATGGATTCGAAATTTCAAGAGGAGGATGTCATGTGGCACATAAATTCTAGATTGTGTAGGCCCCATAATATCCATGTCTCTCCATGCTCCATTGCCACTTCAATTTCCTCTTGTATTTGTTTAATTAGATCCATTATTAAATATTTATTCCATTCTAATTTCTGAACATAATTTATTAGCTCCCTTATTAAAATTCCAAATGTATCCATCCAACCTAGGGTACTAGTAGGATTGATTGAATTGTCCTGCTATGCAATTATTTGAATGGGGACATTATAAAAAAAAATGTTATTTTTACAATATATTATTTATCTTTACTAGAAACCCCATTTTATAGTCCCCCTATACATATAAACCCCCCATACCTTATTCCCTGCCCCCCAATACCTACAATATATTGACCTTATTTTTCAAAATGAAAACCCCCCTTTATGAATAAACATGATAAGATATTGCTCAACAAGGTGAATCCCATGTGACCACTGCATTTCTTATAGATTTCTGATCATGAGTGATATCCCCTTTCCCTGTTCTTATTTCCCATATAGTATTTGTAAGCCTTCTTTGATTCGTGAACCTATGAAAAAAATTGGAATTATTATCCCCTGTTTGTAGCTAGATTGCTCTACTTTTATGCCTTAAGGTTTCTTCCTTCTGTTTTAAAATCCTCTTGCGCATAGAATCCAACTCTAACAATATCTGTTTTCTATTTCTGGAAAAAAATAGATCATCCACCACAAAAGAAAGACTTTGAATTTTTGCTTCTATCTCCTCTAGGTCCTTCTGATTCTCATATTTTTTATCTTTTCCCACTTTTGGACCTCCACTTTAAGTATTCTTAATTTTAAATCAACCAAAACATCATAGATGAATAAGAAACCCTTGGAAAATTACTCCATTGTTCTTTGACAAGATCACATAAAGAATACTCCTCCAATCGAACTAGATTGAACTTAAAAGGATACTTGACAACTTTTGTATCAAAATCTATATGAAGGATAACAACCTTATGGTCTGAAATCCCTACATAATATGACCAAGTCTATACTTTCCAAAATCCTCACACATATACTTAACAAGGAAAAACTTGTCTAGCCATTTCGCTAGACCCACATCCCCACACCATCCATTTGACCATGTAGGGATGATCACATTTGGAACAATATCAACTAACTTCATTTCTTCATATTTAGTTCTGAAAAAATATGATAAAGGATCTTCAGATTTTCTAGCCCCCCAAATTTCTTCAGTAAACAACGTAAATTTGAAATCTCCTGCAATAATTAGAGACCTATCTGCCAAAATTCCAGAATAAAAAATCTCCTCCCAAAATTCCAATCTTCTACTATAAGGGGCATAAATATTTAAAATCCCGAGAATCTTTGAAAACCCCAAAATAAAACCTTCTACAAGAATACCTGCAACCATGATAAAAGTCCTTAAATCCACCACCTAATGATTCAAGGCTACCAAAGTGCCTCCTGACAAACCATTTGAATCCCAAGCCAACACTTTCCAAGACGACTTTAATCTCATGAAATCCTCATAGATAGATCCCGCATTTACCATCGTCTCTTGCAAAATAATCACACCAAGCTTCACTTTTTCCAAAAACTTCTTCATAGAAGATCTTTTCGCGTCACTGCCAAGCCCTCTTATATTAAAAGAGACAATATTAATTTCTGAACCTCTTTCAGGGCCACTAATTCTCTAAGAGCCCGATAAAAAATAGTCACATAAAGTCCATAATCTTGAGGTAACCCTTTTTCAAATAGAGAAATAACCCTACGGTTTTGACACAAAGAACCTTCTTCATCCCCCACAACAACATCCTCGATCCCCTTTTTAGCCTTACCCCTTTTCCTTTGTTTTCTTATAGACACATTTGTTCTCCTTATAGAATAAATCACCACAGTTTTAGTATCCCCGAGATCCGTTGAAAAAACCTTGAGAGATTTTAAACCTTTTATTGGCACAGGGTTTTCAGAAGTTAAAGAATCCCTTAAAGGAGAAGAAGAGACCTGTATCTCCATTCTATCCCTGCTAACCCTAGATAAAGGGGGGAATATTTTTTACTGGATAAAGGAGCTTACAGAGAAGGGTTTTCACAAGACTCTATGAGTTCACATGACGACACCCTATATCTATCCTCCTGATATTTATCCAATTCTTTTACATCACTCGTACTTTCAACCAGCACACCGGAGTTTCTTCAACCCCTTTTGACTGATTCACACCCGAAGTCGAAGAAACCCCAAAATTTCATCTACTGACAGAAATTTCAACAAGATGGGAACAATTTTTGCAAACTTACCAACAAACGATGAAGTCGAGTTGTGATCCAACAAAAGAGGGAACTTTAAACCATCAACAATATCCCCCTCTTCTTCTTTAGCTCTACAATCCTCATAAACCTTTTTCCTGCTCGAAAAATAGTTTTCCTTTGAATGACCCGTTCCTCAACACCTGTAACATCGTAAGGGAACTCTCTAATAGTCCAGTTTCTGTAGGAAAGACCCACCTTCCCACATGACTTTTAATTACTCAGGAATCCCATTATACGTATCCATTTCTACCAAAAACTTTTCAACTTTTCGTTCAAATCCCTATAGTTGTTCGTCTTTAATGTCATGGATAAAATTTCCATTAGAGTTTGCCATTGCTCTAAACCCTTTAATATTCCAACAGAATAGAGGAAAACCAAGCAGAATGACCCATAGATGTCTCTTCGCTAACTTTGTCTTCCACGAATCAAATTCCACACTCCACCGTGAAGGAACCAGGGATCCTCTACCATAAACCCAAAAACGCTCCTCCACCGTCTTTCTATCCTCTTCAAATAAAATGTGAAAAATGAACCACCCATTTACTAGAGAAAGAACCCTAGGTATGTTTTTTATAAAGGGTTTCCATTTCTCCCTAATCCAATTTAGGATTTCATTCTCGGACAACTTTACAAACTCAAATTTCCCCACCAATGATCTCTGCGACAAAGACGACACCAAATCCATCGTTACATCTCTACCCAAGACACATGAGGGTTTTTGTTTCTGTACCTTTTCAAACTTCAAATATATGACTCGCTTATCCTTCTTCGATAACCCATCAATAACATCCAACATGTTGTCAACCTAGTTCTCAACCTAAATTCTGGAGGCTTTCTTATCCACTCCAACAACCACATATTGCTTCCAGATTCCTTTGTCAATACCCTCCTCGGGTTTACCTGTCACGTGACTGTAATAAAGGAAACCTCCTATCCAAACCCTTTCCCGATACATTTTTTAAATGTGACGTGACAAGGGGAGATTCAGCGTCAAACCCATATGTCCAGTATCAGAGACTACTTTTCGACAACACCATAGAATCCATAAAAAGAAAGTATGAAAAAAACCAAAACCTATAATTATACTTTTTTATTATGTAATTCTAATATTTTCTAATTATCATATATATATGATAATCTTCATTGTGCTTTACTTATGTTAAGATATTAACTTAATTTTAAATTAAAAAATATTAAAAAATTTATAAATTTTAAAAAATATTTGAAAAAAAAGGATTGAAATATATATAAATTTTTTTTTCTAAATTAAAATGTATAATGAAAAATAAAAACTAAATTATTAATAAAAAGCAATGTTCCCCCAAGTTTCCGAGATGCAGGAGCGTGGGAGTGGGGAAACGCATGTTGGGGACATTTGGAGATCACCCCCAAATTTTAGGGAAATTCAGGGGGGGCGAGGGGGCATCGAGGTCATTCAAATTATAAAATATAATAATATTATGAATCTTGGCAATAACAAATCATCCTGTATAAATATAGTTTAAGCTGCTCCTTATAAATATGGTTTAATTCTTCAATGATTCAACACACTTCAACATTGTGTTTAAATCCATGGCATAGATGCTGTAATGGGGAAATGTGACCAGTGGACCCTATTTCTTCATGATTTCAGTAGGCATCACATTATTTGAGGATTTCAAGTCCAACATGCAATTATACAAGTGTGAACTATTAATCCTATATTGTGATCATATTCATCAATAGTAGCATGTGTCCGTCTACTCCAGGATTTTAGCCCTTGCGTCTACCTTCAATCTCGAAGTTGATCCTCGAAGGACATTACTCAACACCCTACAATTTTGATGAAATTTCATAAACCAAGCATTAAAATAAGGTAGAGCTAGAAAAAAAATCATGCTTAATAAGTTATTTTGCTTGACTAAAGGGTACATTTAGATTAAGGTCACGATAGAGGAGTTTAACAATTAGCACCAAAAACATCAAGGTACATACAGAGGTTGATGTGCTTAATTAAATGACAATCCCTTAACCTCATACATGATAAAATCCAGTGGAAACATTGCATTCTTGAAAACCCGAAAAACAGTTAACTCTGTTGAATTATGAATGTGATCTAAAATTCTAATTTTTGCATATGAACTCCGATGAGGTTGGAACCACTCTCAAACATCTTAAAACAATTAATGGTAATGTTACAAATTTAAGTAAAAGTGGTATTTTTCTTATCTTTTACTTTAATAATTTAACATTGCCATTACTAGTGGAGTGCCTTGGAGCCCCCCACTTCATCGATGCACACTTCAAAACAGGGGGAGGAGCTTCCCCTGCATTTCATCAAGTTTTTCCAAATAAGGAACGTGGAGAAATGTTTCAGAAGAAGCCCCTAAGCCCCCAAGGCATGGAAAGCAAAAAAACGAGCTCCCAACTTTGAGAAGCGACTCCCCATAGAATACTGATAAAAAAACTACCACACCTTAACTTAAAATACATTGATTCTATATAACCATGAGATAACAAATACAAACTACATTACTTAAGCACAACTTAACTCACATTGATTCTGTGTAATCATTTCACAACAAATACAAATTCTATGTAATCGTTACATAACAAAAAAAAAAATACAAACTGCATTGTAAAACATTAACTTTATGTGATCATTATATATAAAGCTAAAATATAAAACATGCACATGATTAGGTTGCAGAATTAACACATACTATACTCATAGCCTCCTTAAAAACAATAGAAACTAAGTAAGTGATAAAACAACTTTCATAATTACGCCGTAAGGCATTACCAAATGGGAGTAGACTCCCCATAATAAATGCGTTTTTTTTTTTAACCGTCGATATATATCGTCTGACGATTCAGTGATTTGCCATCGTTGATCAGTTACATGTCCCATCTTACGAGCGGCGTGGCTCCTTAAATGCACACCTACCTCACCTTAAGGTCGCAGCTGCAGAAATGAGACAGAAATGTTAGATCTAGGAGACCCAGATAAACAGAGGAAGAAAAAACGCAAGCAAACTCTGGTAGCTGCTGCTGCCGCTACATTTGTGGATTTGTTCACATTCAAGAACCAGCACGGCACCTCTCAAGGATTGAGCTTTGAGCGATGAAGAGTAGCCTGGATCCGGCACCTATTCAATTGATTGCACTCTCTCGCTATTGTCGAACTCTGTTTTGGCCGATTTGTCATTATATATACAGTGTATTATTCTCAGATTTCGCAAGAGGTTCGCATGCGGAGCTGAGGCAGTGGTGAGATTATTCCAGGCATGTACTCTTCGATTTTATAAACTGTTAGAGGATCTTATTGTTATGAATACACATAATTTCTATATTTATAGGCTTTATGTTTTGTCCTTTCATTTTGATCTTTCAGTCGCGATATTTGGTATGAAGAAAATTGTTTCTGTAAAAGCTTTTCAGCATCTCACTGAGCTTGTAAGCATAAGCATTTATCATTTATGAAATATTTTAATTTATATTGAAAACAGACAAGTTTTGATGACATTTATTCCTGTCACTATTAGTTGATGAAGCGAGATATTTGGTTGAAAGAATCTTTCTCTATAGTTTCCTGAAATTTTCTTTTTTTTTCATTTCATTGAGTTTGTAAGGGCTTATTATGTATACATTTCAGTTTTTGTTGAAAACACAAAAAAATTGAAGAGAAATCCTAGTTAGGCTTTAAAGAAATGTACACTTAAAAGTTAAATTTGGGCACTCTCTGAAAATTTTTGCTGGGCAAATTTAATTGTTACAGTGGATAAAAAAAATTTCACTGAAATTTGTTATAAGTTCGTCAAATTTCAGACTCGTCGAAGAGAGGGAATTGACTGGAATTTTTTAGAATTTTGTGATGTTCAGAATGAGCTCTTTCAAAGCTGTTATTTAAGAAGGAAAATCTCTAGTAAATCTAGGATTTCCCATTTAAAGATCTGTGGGTAGATTATTGCTTCTTATTTAATCTTTGTGACTCTATAAGGGCGTCGAATTACTGGTTCGCAAAAAAAAATATGGGCGTCGAATCTTTGTGACTCTATAAGCTATGGAAAAAAATGGCGGAAGGAGAGGGTACGCCCTTGCCCGAATCTGTTAAAATAATAGAGAAAAATAAAAAGAGGGATGGAAGGTCGGCCCAGGTAAATGAATTGACTGTTCTAGAACACATGGATAGGGTTTCACATAATTTACCATTGAGATTCAAATGCAATGCCCTAATAATACTGCTGCTACTGTAAATCCTTGGGAGTTCAAATTATTTTACCTGTATGAACGTAGAAAAGGAAATCCCCATTAAGAAACATAGGAAGCAACATAGATTGAGGGTCCAAGGTCATGAAACTCAGCTCCATATGAACCAGCTTTTGAAATCCTTCGTCCTCTCCTTGAATTCTCACTTGAACCGATCTGATCTCGCCAGCTTCAGTCCTGGCGATTTCCTGAAAGTCTCTAAACACCAAGGATTACGAGGATCCAAAGCTGCAAATGCTTGCAAACCTAGAAATGCATAGAGAAACAGCGTAACATGACCATTCCCAACCATTTTTTCCTGCATGGATCTTTCAGAGTGTTGAAAGAGAAAATGACGCTCTGACTGAAATTTATTTGGGAGTGTGAGTTCTTTCTATGCGCTCTGTGTCGTTTGATCTGTGAGCCGTGGCAAAATATGGTTGTACTCTGGACACGTAAATAACCTTCATGTTGGAGGCGTGTCCATGTAGCAAAACTTTCCCACAATCTGAATATGATGTAATAACCTATATTTCAAACAAGTGGAATTGACTATATCAGATTATAATTCCTTATACTTAATATTGAGAGTATCAGATAAAGACTATATCAGATTATAATTCCTTATACTTAATATTGACATTATCAATGAGAAACGCGGTTACAATGCATTATGGTATGTGCTTAAGAATTTGTCGTGTTGTGGAAAAAATGAAAAAAAATATAAAAAAAAATTAATGATACTAGCAAAAGTTGTAGCCCACATTACTCTCTTTCCATATATCATGTAAATATATCTCCATTGTTCAATGTTTGTATAATCTGATAATCTTTGAATATGTCTTGTCTCTGGATTGTGGATCTTTGAATATATTCTTCATTTTCTGCGATGACATTTGATATTTTACAACCTTGAAAGTAATTGGTGGAGGGCAAGCCGATCTTGATTCTGCTCAGGGTGAGAGGAAATAGTACTGAGCACCAGAGGCAGATGAGAGGGCCACATGTTTCGAGGGTCCCGGACCGGGTGAGCGTCAGTTAATTGGAATCCATATGCGAGCCTGTTTTTCTACGTAATTTTTTGAGAGTGTCTTCCCAGCATTCTGGAATATTTGTCGAATTATATTGACTACGTTAGCCCAAAATGCATGAAGTAGACTCACACAATTCTATATATTATATTTAAAATAATTTATTTATATAATAATAATAATGGAGTATCATACATTTATTGTACTCGCCACTTGTTGATATCCATTGGAACATGGATATACCATTATTTATTATTTAGACATACTTAGACATATTTATTATTTAGACATAGTTAGTATGAGCCACAGGCACGACCTCACATCATTAAAAAAATAAAAAATAAATTGAAAATATCAAATACTTAAAGTTTAAATTTGTTAAAAATTCTAGAAACAAAAGCCTCTCTCAATAATGCAAAATGTAATTCAAAAGCCTCTCTCAATAATGCAAAATGTAAATTCAAAATTAAAGTAAAATCTCAAGATTAGAATTTGGGGCCTGTAGTGTACATCAATAAAAATTGAATGCTTGCATCTCCTAAAACTGAAACTGAAGTATAATCCATTAAAACAACAAGATTGCAATAAATCATTCACTTAAACTGCTAAACTCACATTAAATTAAATATTAAAAAAAACAATGGTTAATGGGTTGGTGAAATTTGATTTAACAAGAAGACTGTCTTGTTTGAATGTAACCCATGTTAAATTATACTAGCAATGGCGTCAAAAAGATGCAATGATATCTTGATTATCCTATAGACATTTTATGATGTGTCTTGTTTAATATTCTATTATAGTTGGTTTCTAGAAAAGAAGATCATAAGGATTATTCTTTTGATTTTTTATATTGTTAGTTAATTAGGACATAAGCATATTTTTTGAAGAATAAGAATCCAATAATGTTTTTAGATAAGAAATTTAAAGTAATAATTTAAAAATAATATGGTATATTTATGGAATATTTAAGAATAGATAGTACAGGAGAATATGTGAAAAAGACTTTTGAAATCTACTTGGAACATGATGGTATACCAAGAGAACAGGATCCAACTCAGAGTTCACAACCCTTGATTTAGAGCCGTGCCCGAACCAAGATATTTAAAATTTTTGATGTATTCACACGTGAAAATTTTGAAATTTTGCTGTATTTTTTCTCATAATTTACATTTTCTACTTTTAAATATTAGCTTTTGTATATATTGTGACAGTGCAAATATATTCAATAACAATAATATGTTTTAATATGATATAAAAATAGATTGTAATATTTAAACTTAGCTTCTAGATTATTGTTTTGGGGTTTATGACTTAATTTGATATTGGTTTTTACTCTTAAATGACATATGCTTTGACATACTCTCCGTTTTTAATTGGGAAAATCAAAAAATTTGCAAATTGAGTTTTCAGATATTTTTAAAAGTGAAATATATGTTTTAATATTATTTACAAATTGAAATTGGTTTTTATAGAATTAGTTTTTAAATTAGTTTAAAGTTTAGGTTTAACACATGAGGTCACAAAACATAAATTAGTTACAAACACATATTATAATTGCTTGCTTTTTCTATTTTTATACCTGCTTTTTTATTTTTAAACCTACTCATTTCTTATATGTAAGGATATATGAATCAAATTTTATTTTTTCCATTATTTTATATATCTTTTTTATTAAAATTTTAATCTATCTTTTTTCTAGATATATACAACATTTTTAAGTTTTTACTTTATTTATTTTATATATTTTGCAAAGATCTCCATTTACCTACCTATCTTTTATATTACTAGAATTTGTACATGTTTGCTGAGATTCTAAAAGTTCGGGATACCACATTTTAATGTGGTTATGGATTCCATTTTCATGATTCACATTTAAGAAATGTATACAAGACTTCTAATTCTCTTTCTTTCTATGTATATAAACATCCCCTTGGTTTGCTTCCAACATGGCGTTCTTTTATTGCACCCCTAAGTACAATTGCTAGTTTATGAGCTAACGAGAATTATCTACTCAAAAGTATTCTTGCGCAGTTGCGCTCCTCGAGGAAACCGAGTTCGATGAGAGATTCAAACTGCACCCTCTCTTCCTCGAGAAGCGCAAGAATACTGTGGCCTTTATAACTTAATTACAACTCAATTAACAACACATTGATTCCATCCGATAATTACATACAAAACAAATGGAAATGACAGGTGATGGAAAATACTTGTACTTCAAAATTTTACTCAATCACTGAGCAAGGTCTAAAGTCATGTTTTCAATTCATGGATCCCATCACAAATACATATTAACTTACTCATTTATGATGATGGTAAACATGGCATCTATAAATGATTTTTATTAAAAGTATAGTTATTTAATTTGTGGTTTATAAATATCAATAGGCCACAAATTAAGTATTAAAAATAAGTTATCTGTTATCATTGTGATAATCTATTTTTGATTTTTTAATAATTGTTTATTACAAATTTTAAATAATAATTATTAAATTAATCTACATAATATATTTGTTTTATTTTTCATTTTCCTACAACTTAAAAAAAGCATAGACAACCTTCTATCCCAAAATTCAAAGATATAAACTCCTATCTACTTTATAATTATCTTTGAAAATAATTATTATTAAAATTATTAACTTAGAAATACCAACTCACATTCAATAATGTATACCCACTTAGTTTGTGGCTGGATCAAGTCGATAGGGATTAAATGGTTAAGGGATAGTTATGGAGGGATCAAATGGTTGAGGGATAGTTATGAAATGGAAAACACTTTAGATATTTTTTTTATTCCTCGTTTTCTTGTAGTTAAATGGGTTTAACTGTGAGTTATCTATGCTTAACTACATGTTATCACCAACATTTTTTCAATTATCTATTTATCAACTATCTATTATTTTTTATATCATTTTTTTCTCTCCTATAATACATATAGCTAAAACATCAATACAAATTTACAAAATACATCACCATCACCATCACCATCACTTCAAGTCTCAAATCGCAAACCTTATCATCTTCCTTATTCTGTCCCCTCCCTCATAGGAACCACAAACCATGCTTTAAAAATGGAAAAGCGGCTCTTTGCACGATAAGATATACAGTTCTATGATGCGCAATGCTCCCCACGATGTTCATGCGGTGTGGGGAATAAGTGACGAATGGTAGACATTGAGTCTTCTGTCTCTGTAACTTTACTAAAAATCCAAGGATTGCGGGGGACATTTAGTCTTCTGTCTCTGTAACTTTACTAAAAATCCAAGGATTGCGGCTCCTCAATGATTTTCCCGATCTTATCTTCGATTCCTTTGATTAGGGTTCAGTAGAGCCTTAATGGATTCATAGATCTTATCTTCGATTCCTTTGATTAGGGTTCAGTAGAGCCTTAATGGATTCATAGGGGCAAGAACCAACCCTCGGGTATTGATGGAAGAGATAAAGGCAACAAGGAATTTCATGGCGGCTTTTCTACAGTGTCTTCAATGGTGGGAAATATGTGCCGCGGTCGGTAGCTATTTTTTGTTTAGTTATTGGTCACAGAGGAAAAGAAGAGAACCTTTCTGCTGGCCCCTGGTTGGAATGCTTCCATCCCTGCTCCTGAATATCAACTGTGTGTATGATTGGATTACACGAGTTCTTCAGGAGAACGGGGGAACTTTTCAGTTTAAGGGTCCATGGATGAGCAAGATGCAGAGCGTAATCACAAGCGATCCTCGCAATATCGAATATGCTCTCAAAAGCAATTTCGCGAATTATCCAAAGGGCATCGATTTACAGAACGTTTTCCACGATCTTCTGGGCGAAGGAATCTTCAACGCGGATTCAGATTCGTGGAGACTCCAGCGGAGGATCGCCAGCCTCGAATTCAATTCACGGAGCTTCCGTGAGTTCACTGCGAATAAATTGGAAGAGATGGTGGAGAAGCGGCTCGTTCCATTGCTGGCTAACACCGCCGACAGAGGAGCGGCGATCGACTTGCAGGATATATTTCTCCGTTACACATTTGACAACACATGCAGTCTCATCTTCGGGAGAAACCCCGGCTGCCTTGTAATCGATCTGCCGGAAATTCCCTTCGCCAAGGCCTTCGACGATGCCGTGGAGGCGACCCTCTACAGGCATGTTATGCCGCGTATTTGCTGGAAGTTATGCCGCCTGCTCAAAGTCGGCAAGGAGAGGCAGTTTCACAGGGCGTTGAAGCCATTGAAAGAGTTTGTCGATGATCTCATCACTTTCAAGAAATCGGCCATTGCTGAAGCTAGAGAATCAGAGTCGGAATCAATGTCGAAGGACCTGCTAAGCTCTTTTATCTGCAAATTATCAGACGGAAATGAGAGTATTTCTTGTTCCAACAAATTCCTCGGCGACGCCGTCATGAATTTCATAATCGCCGGTAGGGACACGTTGGGTGTGGCCCTCACCTACTTCTTCTGGCTCCTTTCCGACAATCCTCGGGTAGAAGAGAATATTGTAAAGGAAATCTCTCATATATTACTAAAGCGGAGGACATATTCGGAATCGTATGAAGATAATTCGAACATGGAGAAAGCTTTCACGGATATAGAACTACAGGATTGCGTGTATTTACAGGAGGCCTTGTCTGAGACATTGAGGCTCTACCCCTTTGTCCCGCTCGATCAGAAGGGAGTGTTGAAGAAGGATGTGCTTCCGGATGGAACATGCATAAATCCTGGCATGCGGTTCTTTTACAGCATTTATTCTTTAGGTCGCATGGAGAGCATCTGGGGGCCGGATTGTCTTGAATTCAAGCCCGAGAGATGGATCGGCTTCAACAGTGACGGGCTGGCGATTATCAAACACGAACCCGCGTACAAATTTGCTGCCTTCAATGGCGGACCAAGAGTGTGTTTGGTGAATAACATGGCATATATGCAGATGAAAGCCGCGGCAGCTAGAATTCTGAGGAGATTTCAAGTTCGTGTGGTGGAAAATCATTTGGTTGTGCCGAAGATATCGTTGATACTCACTATGAAGCATGGGTTGATGGTGAATTTGGCGAGGCTACGGTCCGTGCCACTCAACTCCGACCTGTCAACTTGTGGCCAATGTGTTAATTAGGTTCGGTTTTGACAATCAAAAAGATGAAATAGATTTTTTTTATTTTGAGTTAGCCAAAACCTAAGCTTGAGTTTAGGGCTCAGTCAATATTAACATTTAATTTTTCACTTTTCACGTCGATCTCTTTTTCTTTTTCACTTGTCAGATGAAACTTGTCTCTTTCTTGACTAGACAAGTTTATAAATTTTAGTCGGTCTTTTTATTTGACTAAATTTATTTCGACTTACTTGTCGGTTCTACCTACTGATTTTACCTCGACCACTTGTCACTTTTAAGTCGGCTGATTTCTTCGACTTCTCAAGTCAGCTCACCTCTCCGACCACTCAAGTTGGTTGACCCCTTCAACTTCTCAAGTCGGTTGACCTCTTCGACTACTCAAGTCGATGACCTCAGTCGGTTGACTCAATCGACCTCTCAAGTCAGCTCACACAACCAACCTTGTCGGTTCACTTTGGTCGAAATCTATAGAGTATTTTTCTTAGTCTAAGAGACTTAAGAAATTACAAATACTTTTCACCTATGAGTAAGATGAAGTAAAATGGACACATTAACAAATCCAAATAACTTATAAAAATATATGCCCAAATATGTAGGAAGACTTGAGTCGACCAATGTGCCATAAAAGCTGGAACTTTCCTGCGGTGAGAAATTTATGGGTTCTTTGATCTTTCAAATTTATGGGTTCTTTGATCTTTCACTTAATAGTAATTGTAAAAGACATTTACCTAAGTAAATCTGGAAATATGTGCAGCCAAATAATCATGCATTCAACCATAAACTATTTCATATATTTAACTATGCGGAAATAACAAAGTATTACAAACTTGTCGGTCCAGACTTGTCCTTTTACAGAGCTTCAGCTCTTCGAGTGAATCACTTACACAGAAGCTTGAGCTTCAACTTCTCTTTTCTCACCCGGAGTTCTCTCTACTGTCTAATGTTTATAATCTCTCTTGACTCTCTTTGTCTCTAACCTAAATTACAATTTGCTTCTTCTATTTATAGGCAACCTGAAGATTGCATCTACATGGGTCGACTGACTCACCATTAAAGACTGTAATAACTATCTACCTAACAACTTAGCTTCAGAAATAAATTCGACTGGTTTACATTGCCTAATCGTGGACTCTTCCTTCTTGTCAGACTGACAGACAAGATGAGAGTCAGGTACATATCTGCAAGTAATTACATTTTTCCAACACTCCCCCTTAATTATAAGTAAATGGGGATTTTTAAAACAAAATTTACAAAATGTTTCAGAGCTTAGACATGCTCTATTTATGATAGAGTTCACTGTGGAGAACTTGTCATTCCAAGATAACTACACAGATACTGAAATGTGTCCTTTGCCAATGGTTTTGTAAAGATGTCGGCAAGTTGGTCTTCAGACCTGCAAAATTTCAAATAAATTTCCTTGTCGTTCACCAACTCTCTTATAAAATGAAACCTTGTGTCAATGTGCTTGGTTCTCTTATGAAACACATGATTCTTTGATAATGCTTTGGCTGAATTGTTGTCGCAGAAGATTGTTGTGGGTTCTTGATGGTTCTATGACAAGTCTTTTAACATTCTCCTCATCTAGATAGCTTGACATGCAGCACTTGTTGCTGCAACATACTCTGCTTCAGCTGAAGATAGAGTTACTATGGGTTGTTTATTTGAATCCCATTAAACAACACTAGTACCAAAATGAAATGTGTACCCAGATGTGTTTTTCCTGTCATCTATGCTACCTCCATTGTCATTGTCAATATAGCCAATGAGTTTAAAATTTTCTGAGGTTGAATACATAATACCAAGGTCTTTTGTGCCCCACTTACATACCTCAAAATTCTTTTACCTGCTTGCCAATTTGAGTCTTTTGGTGACTCCAAGAACCTTGAGATCAGACTTACTCCATACATAATGTCTGGTCTTATCGCTGTCAAATACATAAGGATGCCAACAAGCCTTTTGAATAGCGTAGGATCTACAGTGGATCCTTCATCATTCTTGCTCAATTTTAAACTTGTTATTACTGGTGTTGGGGCTGTCTTGCAGTTAGACATGTTAAACCTTTTTAAAAATTCACTTGCATACTTAGAATGTGATATAAATATACCACTTTCAGATTGCTGAACTTCAATGCCCAGAAAAAACTTCATAAGCCCCAGATCAGTCATTTCAAATTCACTTTCCATGACTGTTTTAAAAGTTGCTATGCTATAATCACCAGTAAATATTAAATCATCTACATACAAGCAGACAATCAACATCTTACCTTGCTCATCGAATTTGGTGTACAAATTCGGTTCACTTTCACTTCCGTGAAATCCATTTTCAATGAGATAGGAATCAATCCAACTGTACCAAGCTCTAGGAACTTGCTTCAAACCATATAATGTCTTTTTCAGCTTGTACACTTTATGCTCTTGACCTGGAACTTCATACCCTTGTGGTTGTTCCAAATATACTTCCTTTTTCTAGATAGCCATTTAAGAATGCCGACTTGACATCCATTAGATGAACATGCCATTTGTTTTGTGCAGCAATGGCCAAAACTGTTCTGACTGTATCCATGCGTGCAACATGTGCAAACGTTTCATTGAATTCGATGCCAGGTTGTTGTGTGAACCCTCTTGCTACCATTCTTGCTTTGTGTTTTTGCACATTCCCATCAGCATCTTGCTATTTCTTATAAATCCATTTGACACTGATTACATCCTTTTCTTTTGGTACATCAACCAATTCCCATGTCTGGTTTTTCTCAATGCATTCTATTTATTCATCCATGGCTTGTGCCCATAATTCTTCTTCAACAACTTCTTCAAATGTTAGTGGATCATATATAGGTGCAAATAATGCAAAGAGAGAGAATGAACTAGGTGTACCAGCTTCATATATCTCTTGCAGACTTCTTGTCTTCACCGGTTCTGTCGATGTCGACCTAGACAAAATGCTTGACGGAGTCTGTTGTCCTCTTGGTGTACTTGTCGGTGTAGCTTGAGCTGCTACTTGTGTCAATGGTCCTTGTGCTGAACCATGTCTTGGTGTCATGGGAGTCGACGGTGCTCCGACCGGTTGACTTTCATGTGGTATTTGAACCACTTCCTCTTTCATATCATCATTGTCGACATTCGATACAATCTTGACATTTATGTCGACGGTTCCATCCCATGATTCATTCTCGACAAATTGAACATCCTGACTGATTATCACTTTCCTTGTGACGGGAGCATACAGCTTGTATGCTTTTGTGTCTTCTGAATAGCCGACAAAAATACATTTCTGTCCCTTCTTGTCTAGCTTCCTTCTCAGCTCATCTGGAACATGAGCATATGCAACACAACCAAAATTTTTTAAATGTGAGACACTATGATTCATACCTGTCCATGCTTCTTGGGGAACTTTGTTCTTCACACTCTTTGTCGGACATTGGTTCATAATGTAAACAGCAGTTGCGACTGCTTCACCCCAATACTCATTTGGCAAATGCTTGGCTGCCAACATGCTGCAAGCCATCTCCATGATGGTTCTGTTCTTTCTTTCGGCAATGCCATTCTACGGAGGTGTATACCATGCAGTGAATTGTTTCTATATGCCATGGATCTTGCAAAAATTTAGAAATTCATTTGAAACATATTCACCTCCTCTGTTGTTCCTTAAGATCTTGATGCGATGCCCACTTTGGTTCTCCATGAGTGCCTTGAAATGCTGAAAATAACCAAATGCATCATATTTATGTTTCAGAAAATATACCCATGTTTTTCTTGAGTAGTCATCAATAAAGGTTAGAAAATACTTGTAGCCACCAATGGATGATGTCTGCATTGGACCACAAATGTCAGAGTGCACAATTTCAAGTGGTGTGCGTGCTCTATAGGACTTTCTGACTGGAAAAGTCTCTCTGTGCTGCTTGCCAAAAATGCAGCCTTCACAAACCCTCTCTGGTTTGTCGATCAATGGTAATCATTTTACCATATTCTTTGTGTGCAGTAACTTCAGCCCACCAAAATTCAGATGTCCAAATCTGAAATGCCACAACCAAGATTCATCCTGAACTTCTGTCTGAAATGCAGCTTGCAAATTAGTGCTACAATTTTCTCTCTTGTTGAGGAGCTCGACTGTTTCTTCACTTTCTTCCTTGAATGCAGCTCCTGTCTTGGTCTTCCCTTTTATGTCAGGAACTATCGTCAATGGAAACAAACGGTTGCTTGTCATTGGCACTTTTGCTATCAGCTGGTCGCTTGGACACTTGTCTTTGATCACACAGTGTTCATCTTCCATGTAGACTCTGTAGCCTTTTTGTAACAACTGTCCAATGCTTAACAAATTATGTTTCAGACCTTTGACATGATAGATATCAGGCATATACTTACTCTCCCCCTGTTTGGTTAGAATATCAACAGTGCCTTTTCCTAAAACTGTAACTTGGACATTGTTTCCAAGTGTAACATCAGTTTTAACTGAATTGTCTAGACTGGAAAACAAATTTAAATTACCAGTCATGTGGTTGCTGCATCCTAAATCTAAGTACCATATGTCATGAAGACTTTCTTGAACAACATTGCATTCAAGTGGAGATGTTGATGCCATTAACATTGCACTTGTCGAAGTGCTAATGTTGGTCGACTGATTTGGGCTTTGCCTTCCTTGGTCATATTGTTTCTTCCTACATTCATATGCATAATGACCAAACTTCTTATAGTAATGACATTGAATTTTTTATTTATCAAACCTTTGGCCACTTGGCTGACTTGGGTTCTGATTATCTCCTCTGCCACCAACATTTGCAGGACTTCTGCCTCGTCCTCCTCTTGAAGAACTTCTTCCTCTGCCTCTGAAGTTGTTTCTTCCCCTGCCTCTACCATGGCTTATGGATGGCTGTGCTAC
>LPNX010209858.1:583947-702014 GCA_001517045.1 Pseudotsuga menziesii | reverse complement strand
CTGCTATTCTTGGGAGTATGCTCTCATGCATAGCTTGATGTATGAAAAACAGAGCTTTTCCATCTTTCTTCCTTTGTTCTCTCAAGACATCTTTCTCAGCCTATGTGAGATTGTTATATGCTGTCATGTATGCTTGTTCTGCATAACCATGCTGGACTATCTCCTAGACATCTTGACCTCTGAATAAATCCTTCAGTGTTAAAGACCAATATTCATAATTCTTTCCTATAAAAATTGGAGTTTGCAATGAACCAGAAGTGGAAGCCATTTTAATTTTTTTAATTAACTTTCCTTAGAAAATTAAATTTCCACCTTTTAAGACAAGTTTTCTTTCCTAAATCTTGGGCTGATATAAACCTTGCTCTGATATAAAACCTTGCTCTGATACCAGTTAGCCAAAACCAAGCCGACTAAACTTGAGTTTATGGCTCAGTCAGTATAAACATTTAATTTTTCACTTTTCACGTCGACCTCTTTTTCTTTTTTCACTTGTCGGGTGAAACTTGTTTATCTCTCGACTAAACAAGTTTATAAATTTTAGTCGGTCTTTCTACTCGACTAAATTTACTTCGACTTACTTGTCGGTTCTACCGACTGATTTTACCTCGACCACTTGTCACTTCTAAGTCGGCTGACTTCTTCGACTTCTCAAGTCGGGTCACCTCTCCGACCACTCAAGTCGGCTGACCCATTCGACTTCTAAAGTCAGTTGACCTCTTCAACCACTCAAGTCGGCGACCTCAGTCGGCTGACTCAACCAACCTCTCAAGTCGGCTCACACAACCGACCTTGTCGGTTCACTTTGGTCGAAATCTACAGAGTATTTTTCTTAGTCTAAGAGACTTCAGAAATTACAAATACTTTTCACCTGTGAGTAAGATGAAGTAAAATGGACACATTAACAAATCCAAATAACTTATAAAAACATATGCCCAAATATGTAGGAAGACTTGAGTCGACCAATGTGCCATAAAACCTAGAACTTTCACATGGTGAGAAATTTATGGGTTCTTTGATCTTTCACTTAACAGTAATTGTAAAAGACATTCACCCAAGTAAATCTGGGAATATGTGCGGCCAAATAATCATGCATTCAACCATAAACTATTTCATATATTTAACTATGCAGAAATAACAAAGTATTACAAACTTGTCGGTCTAGACTTGTCCTTTTATAGAGCTTCAACTCTTCGACTAAATCACTTACACAAAAGCTTGAGCTTCAACTTCTCTTTTCTTACCCGGAGTTCTCTATACTGTCTAATGTCTATGATCTCTCTTGACTCTCTCTGTCTCTAACCTAAATTACAATTTGCTTCTTCTATTTATAGGCAACATGAAGATTGCATCTACATGGGTCGACTGACTCACCATTAAAGACTGTAATAACTATCTACCTAACAACTTAGCTTTAGAAATAAATTCGACTGGTTTACATTGTCTAATCGTGGACTCTTCCTTCTTGTTAGACTGACAGACAAGATCTTGACTTGTACAAACTCTGACAGAGTCGACTAAGAGTCAGGTACATATCTGCGAGTAATTACATTTTTCCAAAACTTCAAATTTATTGTATCTTATTCTTTGAAGCGAATGATATAAAAGCTCATGTTTAATCATTATTTGAAAAAAAAAACTGAGACCTCAGCTTTGGAAAAAAACAAAAAAAACAAAATCTGTCTTTTCAGTGAGATATTTTGGAATCAAGATATTTTGGATTCATGTTGCGGTCCAATCTCAGTGGCAAATATCATATACCATATATTAATCTCATAAAATAATGAAAACTAAGAAGCTTTTATGGGAGTTCTAAAAAGATTGAAAAATGCTTTATTATTCCTTGCCAAGTGCCAAGGCAGGGATATTTATTAATATAAGTTAATCAAGTCGACTTTATGTAAGCGAAACTTGGAAGTTTAAATGATTAATAATTGGTAAGCCAACGTATAAAATACATAAAATGCAAATTGTTTTTTATAATTAAAATGATTTTGTTTGTAATATATGGAGATTTTAATGGAATAGGAATAGATCGTTGTTATTTATTTTGAAATTTAATTGAGGAAAAGTGTAGTTATTAGTTTGAAGTTTTTATTTTGAAATTTTTGTGTTGATAAGTGTTTTTATTTGAGAATTTGGAGTGGATTATCATTTCTATATTTTTATGATGGTTTGAGGATGAGACAAATACATTGTGGAGATTGATTCTATAGAAGTTATTGGAAATTCGAATTAAACAATTATTAAAAAAAAGGAATACAAGATGCTCTCACCCCAGTATGGGGGGGAGATCCTTTCAGGTTTATGCTAGCTGACACTTTTAACTTAAACCACCATTTAAGTTAAACTTATTTAAATCACGTTAGTCCCTTGATTAAGATTTAAACCACCACCAAGAGGCTCCTACTGAAATTTGGGAGAAGAGGGAAGGTGAAGAGAGAGGCCACATGGCATAGCATGAGCAGCCACACCAATTCGACTTGGATTTGGTTTATGGATGGATTTCAAACCTTAGAATACCAATAATGTTTATAAAATATAGGGATCATCCATGAGAAGAAGTTTTTCTCATTTGTGAAATTGTCATTTGTGAATTGTGAGAGCTAGTGGATGACTAGTTTTCTTGCTTAAGCCAATTTCGAGGGTGAAAAATTCCCATCATAGTTGGTGTTTGGAAAGGCCACTCAGGTATTTCATGGATATTTAATGGATTCTTATTTTCAGGTGTAAGATATAGGAAATAATGTGGATTCTTCTATTGCAGCACTCTCTCTCAACTATTTCCAGTTTTCACACCATATTCATGCCAATTGAGGGATTGCACTTTGGGTGAGCGATTGATCTCTTTGGGGAAGATTATAATGCTCATTATATTATGTTCTAATGTATATTCTATGTATTTTATGTTCATAAGACTCTCAGGTCGAAATACCCAAAAGAATTCATGTAAAAATGTTGAACAATGAAGAAATAGTGTCATTTCCCCATTATCTTGTTGTGAACCATTGTAATGCTGATGATTTCGAATTGGGAGAGACTTTCATTGTCCATTTATGATTTTAATCAGTTAAATATTCTCTTTTATTCATTCTTAGAAAGTTTTAATTCGAAATTCCCAATATTTGTATGTCAAAATGACTTTTAATAAGCAAACAATGACCATTTCCACTCCATTTTGATATATGCCATGGTAATACTTATTATTTCGAATGGAGGAATGTATATCTGATAAATGTATGATGGATGGAATGTAATTAATGTGTATTTCAAGTCTCATGTTCAGTACTTAAGAATTGGAAGCCATTCTACTCATTTTTATTGCATTGGAAGAAGATTTGATGCATTTTCCCCAAGGGTCGAAATTGTGACTTAGGAGTTGTTTTGGAAAGAGTCATAACAGCCTGTGTAAAATGAACCATGATGCATATGAGACTTTGAAAAGGCACCTTACACATACCCATCCTTTTTTCAGTAATTCAAGTGAATTTGGGATCATTTGTGAAGCCATTTCCGATAATTACCCTGGGGAATTGGAGCACCAATTTGCTAGTAAAGATTCCTGCTTTGAATAGAACATTAAACAAGTTTGCAAAAGTAATTTGGAGGTAAAAAAACATACATGAGAATGATATTTAAGTTATATTATCATTCATTTAACTTTAGAGAAAATTTGGAAGCATTTGAGTCAATTTGGAGGTCTAGACATCAAAACTAGTCAAGAGCCAAAATTGTGAAAAAATTGGAAAATTGGGCATTTTAATAAAATTCCAAAAAGGGGACATTACATCAAGGTAAAACATAGTAGTCCATCATCTAATTACCGGTCATTGATGTATACCATTAACAGACATGAGATCACCCACCAATAATGAAAATGGGAATCAAGGTACTAGAGTGCAATCTAACAAGTGCGAATAAATGTGTTGAGGTTGAACACTTGAAAGAATCCATCGATCAGGGGACATTGATGTATTCCCAAAACTGTTGATGGCGAGAGAACCTACCACTGATGAATACAAGTCTTAAGGAACTCAAAATGACTCTAGATTCCTATCCCAGAATAAATGATCTGAAGTCGATGGGATGAAATCTGCTGGAAGGAGGGCATTAAGGCATCCCCCATCATCCAACACGAGGTACTGAGCAAAGTTTTATAGTGTGGAAGGACTCGATCATAATGTGCATGAACCAGTATCAGTACCGGGAATGGATGACATGCAAAGTCAAGAGAACTGAGGAATGGATGACTCAGGTTTCAACTTCCTTTGAATAAGAGAATAAAGATGAATGGTGACTGAATGTAGGCAGCATAGACATAGGATGCATTGACAGAGGCTCCATAGGGACTGGAAGCTTAACCAGTCGGTGGAGATAAACTCAGAGAAATGAGTACAACTCTTAAATTCAAACTATTAACCCAACCAACAGATATGATATACAATGCTCTGTTCGAAGGCGACACGACTCAACTGCTGCCATAGATAACATCTTTTCTTGTCCGGATTTTTTGTTTTTTGTTTTTTTGGAATTTTTCAAATATTTTGAAAAGCTTCAAAAAGAATAAAAGTGATTTATAGTTACATACTAGGAGGAGATGAGTGTCAACAGGAAAACAAACTAGTTCCAAACAGTTGAACATACTTATGCTCAATGCAAGGACACATGTGTAGGATAACGACACTCGGGGGAAAGTCCCCTCCCGGTAAAAATGGGGAATCAAGCTGCAAAGGATATATAAAATGGCTCTGCATGGCTAGACATGAGACAAGCTCATGCTATATAACTGATAATCAAAGTCAAGGAAGCTGACATAAGGCTCAATGAGGCAGGCAAAACTCATGATAATGCAATTACAACTTGACACAAGGGAGTCATGGGGGAAAAATGCCAGCAAAAAGATCAAGAGGAGTATGAGGATCTTGCTCAAAGTCATGGATATACTATACAAAGGAATCTCGCACCCTAAAGTAAAAATGTCGGCATGGGAACCAAATGCAAAAAATGAGCTAACTAGGGCACCCATATATGGTCAAGCTCTACCATTCACATCATGTCACTTCTAAAACAACAAGAAGGTTCCGTGACAAGATAGAATGGGTTCATACCTGAGGTTATAATGAAACGGTCATAAGGTGATGCAAAGTACAAATGGATGTGAAATCTAACCTATATGCCAGTTTAGACATAATACCTGAAATCGACACGAACGGGTCAAAACAACGCTCAAAATGGAATCCTACATCATCAAATTAGTCCAAAACGGTCCAAAATGGTAAAAAACAGTTCAAAACTATAGAAAGGGAGTAAAAAAATTTTAAAAATTCAAAAAAATTCAAAAATTCCATATCATTTGAAATTTTTACCCATTTGAGCTCAAAAATTCCAATGCGAATTCCGGGAGCTTCGTCCGGCGAAATTAGACACCATTTGTTCCAAGTAACTTCTCATGTCCTCCTCTTCCATTTTCTTGCAAATTTTTTCAATTTCCATGGTCAATTTTGATTTTTAGGCCAGTCTAAAATAGTTGTTTTGGCCCACATGGATATCGGGGCTTTTTTCATGTATAGGGCTGGCTATATGCGGAAAAACATCCCAAAACCGCATACATACGCCGCTGTTTTGCAAACAGTCGCGTATGCAGATGCACACAAGGTTTTTTAAGGTAAATAATGACCAAAACTACTTTTAATGTGCAGGATGGTTCTAGAATGGAGGGAGAGGGAACATGGAGATGTAGAAGAGGCTGTTCGGGGTGACTTAATGGCTCAACAAGATCTACGTGAATGTGGGATATATAAGTTTTGGTGTCTTGGCAGCCTGAGGGACAAACCAAGACTCCTGCAGATGCTAGTAGACTACTAGGATCCAAACTCGGAGTCTTTTCATATCGACAGGATGTCCCTCACTATAGAGGTGGAGGACATATAATTCATTACTGGATTGTCCCGATGGGGAGAGGTGGTGAACCTACGCTCTCACAGGCTCGGGGGTGGTCTCACCATTGAAGAGTACATTACAACATACTATTTTCTGGACATGAAAAAGGTTGGGAGTCAAATCTCGACAAACTCCATCCAGGTACTCGGACTGAAGGCCATACTATTGGCACTTGGCAGGATAGCTGGTCTGGCATCACTCCACCAAGCTTCGCAACCATTGATGTTCTATGCGGTGGAGTGTATGAGACCCATAGTGTACGACTGGAGCACTGTGCTATTGAGTAACATGAAGCAACAGCTCAGTGACTGCAAGATGGGCAGGGTGAGAAACTTCAGTTTCAGCAGCATACTGAGCACGTTCTTCTTTGAGCATGTACCGGGGCTGAGCCCTAGAGTTGACGTTCCTCCACACGGAATTCGAGATATGGCACAACGACATTGGGCAGATTCTATGTGCAGATTGGGCATAGGTAGGGTGTCTAATCCCTACCCAGCTGACTTCTTTCCATGGTGGCGGCGGTAGATCATTGCCATCGATGACTATCCCTATGCAGGGATATATTTTCGGGGAGATCCAGACATGACCCTAGCACCAGGAGCAACATACGGTGATATAGGTAACAAACCCCAAACCCTCTTTTTTAAGTTTTCTAAATTATTAATTTTTTTGTGTTTTTTGATATATTGACTCAAAAGACATGTTTTGGTGTGACGACACATAGTGACAATCTGTCATGTGTATGCAGATGTTGGACCACAGCGGCCTGACAGTTTCCCTCGTCATAGACAGAGGGGAAGAGGAGATGACATCATGGGTGTGGATGCGGAGTGGACATTCCAAAGCATCCACAACAAATTTGTATGCTTGACACACAGGGTACCCATGGTGCAAGTCGAGGACTTGCTTGAGGCCATGCAGTGCCAGGTGACTGGTGTACCACAGGCATGGGCTTGATTATTCCAACAACTAGCTAGAGCTGTGGTGTGCTACCACGATCAGAACCCTCCTCCTCCTCCATAGGCTTAGAGACCTGAGAGTGATTCATTTTTGTACGACCGTGTATTATATTTTGGTGGTTCGCAAGCCCCATTTTTGTATTATGACACTTATGTATTATGACATCACATTTTGGATGTTTTAATGAATTTTTTTTATGATGATCGATTTTATTTATTTACATGTGTGTAAAAATGTATGTTTGTGATATGCTTATGGCCTATGAAAGAAATTCCAACCTAACACATAGTTAGCATATGAGTCAGCAACTTGATTAAAAATTCTTGAAACATTTATGTATGTTATGTTCTCAAATTGTCGTTCTAGAAATCTCACACATAAGAATCTTCGCAATAATGTCAGATCCCTAATACGATACAAGCCATTAAGCTGTGAAACCACTAACTGCAAATCAAGATGTACCTCAAGAGAGAGAACACCATGTGAAATGGCATCCTGCAATAACTCAATAACTGCACTATATTCAGCAATATTGTTCGAATAAGGCCGTAAACATATGCCTCCTGAAGACAGTACCTGACCCGTAGGAGTATAGATCACCCAAGCAGTAGAAGTTGAGTTTTGAGTGTGGCAGTTAGCACCATCAGCGAATCCTATGTAAGCGGAAGACTCCATCGACATCTGCCATAAGAAACGAAAGCTAATCAACAAACCTGGTCACCATAAGAAAACCTAACTATGCAAAAAGCTGTACAATAATACACAATATTCAGCCCTGGCTGAATATCATGCATAGTATTTCTTAAGATAGAGCCCATTTCTAGGCTCCGCCAAGGCTGTCCCTTCATAATCCACTAGCTCATAGGCGCCCTTCTCTTACACACGTGGTTTGACTACGTAAGGACCATGCCACATGGGATTAAACTTCCCTGCCCCCAAGGGTTCTTTAGCTTGATCCCATAAAAGGACCAAATCACCTTCACTAAACCTCCTCGGATGGACAGAATTATCATATTGGACCTTAACGCGAAGCTTATTCACTTCCAGAGCCACTAATGCATCTCGATGCTGCTCATCAAACTGCTCTAAGTGGACCAAATGTTCCTCCAATGTGGAAGTGTCTGGTAAAATCTCTATAGCTAGCTTCAACAAAGGGATTTCACATTCAACCAGCAAGACAGACTCCAGTCCATGTACGAGCTGATATGGAGAAAAACTAGTGGCAGTCTTAACCGTGGTCCTATGGGCCTAGAAATCAGGATATAACATGATATGCCAATTCATCTTGCTTTGTGCAATGGTTCATTGGAGAATGGACTTAAGTGATTTGTTCACTGCTTCAACCTGTCCATTTGCCTGAGGGTAATAAGAAGAGGAGTGCTCCTACTTATACCCTAACTTTGAGGCAAACTCTTCCATCATTCTATTCTGAAAGTGCCTACCATGGTCAGTGACAAGCTCTTTTGGAATGCCGAACTGAGTAATAATTTGGTTGAATATGAAATGCACGACTGTCTCACCATCGAATTTAATCGTGGGCATAGCCTCAGCCCATTTCGAAATAATCAACAACCAATATAATGTGATGATGCCCCCCAGCTGAAGCTGGGTTGCAATCCATGAAATCAAGCCCCCACTTGGTGAAGGGACCAGCGGTGATAATTGGATGTAACGGGGCAGGATGTGAGCACATATTGCGTGAAAACACCTGGTAAGGGTGACACTTCTTGACCGCATTAACACAATCTTTGAAGATCGACGGCTAAAAATATCCCGCTCTCAAGATTTTTTGGGCTGTAGAAATCCCAAATAAATTACCACCACACGCCCCTCCATGGAAATCATTCAGCACAACCTCAGCCTCATCATGGTTTAAACAACGATGTAAAATGGAATCTAACCCATGGTGGTACAAAGTGTTATCCACTATAAGGTAGTTCTTAGATACTTGACGTAATCGTCATCGCTCATCTCGTGAAAGGTGAGTAGGGACCTTCAACGTTTGCAAATATATAATGATATCCCCATACCATGGATTCAAAGTTGAGATAAGGAAAATATGCTCATCGACAAATGTATCCTCATAAACCTCCTCCTCCTCCACACTTGGAAAATCAGAAATAAGCTCTGCAAAAACTAACGATTTCTTCGATTTTTCCGAAACAAATTCAAGATTGAATTCTTGCAAAATAACAATCCACTTATTATACTTTCCCCCGATCATCCTTCTAGTGACGACGAACTGAAATGGATTGACATGAGCTACCACCAAGTTCTGGCGAAGGAGAATGTAATGTCTCAATCTCTGAACTGCATGAACGGTGGCTAAGGCAAGTTTCTCCACATGGGAATAATGGATTTCCGCATCTATAAGGTTCTGGCTCAAATAATATATGACATACTCATGGAGCTCCTCATCCTCCTGAACCAAAACCATACCAATCGTCTCCTTGGACGTGACCACATAAATAAAAAACTCATGGCTATAGTTGGGTGGACTAAGCACGGGGGCCGATGCTAAGGCTCGCTTAAGAGCATCAAAGGACTCTTGGGCTCGCTCATCCCAAAAAAAGGTAGTGTCCTTCTTTAAAAGATGCATAAAGCCTTTAGTCAAATTGGCAAAGTTAACCACGAATCTCCATAAGAAATTTTCCATGCCTTGCAAACATTGAAGATGTCTAATATTGTGCGGGGGAGACAATTGAAGTATTTCCTCAACCTTTAAGGGATCAACTCTTATACCCTCCTTGGAAACAATGAACCCTAGCAAGCGACTAGACTTCACGCAAAAGATGCACTTATGAGGATTTAACCTAACCAAGTAATGGCGGCATCTTTTGAATACTAATCTCAAATGGTATGGTTGATGCACACTCAGCTAAGAATGAGCATCAAGGTCATCCACAAAGACTTCAATGATTGTTTCGATATCTTCAAAAATCAAGGTCATAGCCCACTAAAATGTGGCTCCATCGTTTTTAAGACCGAAAGGAATCTTTCGATATGCAAACGTACCCCAAGGACAAATAAATGCAGTTTTGTGTTGATACCTGGGTTTGATTTGAATCTGATTATATCTGGAAAATCCATCCATGAAGGAAAATACCTTGCTTCCCGCACACTCATCCAAAATTTGATCAATAAATGGTGTGGGAAAATTATCCATAGGACAAGCACGATTTAAATCACGAAAATCAGTGCATATACAGATCTCTCCCTACTTCTTATCAACCAGAACAGGGTTTGAAACCCACTCCATCAAGGGAATGGGATAGATAAAACTGGCTTATAACAGCTTCTCTATCTCAACCTTAATAGCAGGTTCTTTTCTAGGATTCACTGCATGCAAACGTTGAACGGGCTTCGCATTCCGATAGGTCTTAATTTCATGTTCAATAATACAAGGGTCAATATCTGGAATTTCCTCGTATGACCAAGAAAATATGTCATGAAACTCTTTGAACAACTCGGTATAATCCTTAATCTCATCAGGGGAACAATTCACCCCAATGTAGACATTTTCAACTTTGCCAGGATTGCGAGAGATATTGATAGGAATAGTAGGTGATATATTCACCATGTTCCCATCAGCCATCTGACTAGGAGAGCTCAATGGAACCCCGAGACTACCAATCTTCTTACTAAGAATCTCCCTAAATTCCTCACGCTCCAAATGGTCAAGCTCAGGAAGAAAATAGGATTTATTATGTAACTCTTCCTAAGGTGGCTCAACCCTAGACATGGCCTCAATAATGGCTTCATCTGATGGAAAAACATCATCAAGGCAATCATGTGCATGAGAGGACTCAACTGCCCATGCAGGCAGAACATACAGGTCCTCCTCCTCCATCCACGAAGAGGAAGGACTAGGCTTTGCAACATAATCAAGATTCGCTTGATATGCTATCATTACTGTAGGCAACGACACATCCGTTTCGACAGGTCCATTCGAAGGAATCGGTGAAGGAAGAATCCAAGGATCTTCCATATGGGTAGTGCAAAAAGACACTAAATTCAATGAAGATGAAGCCCCACTGAAACTAAATCCGATCATAAGAATGGGCACAGGACAACTAAAGGTCCCCATAAGGGATGGATACATACCTACACCCACACTCCCAGTTGCCGGCTGAGAATGATTGATAATCGGGATAGAAGCTCCCAATGATGCATTAAAACTCGAATTTTTGAATGATGTCTGATCAATCATAACAATATTCCCATTAAATGGAAAGCATACTACTCAAAATAGAGAAGAGGCCACAACTTGCATACTATACATCCAATTTCGACCCAGTAAAAGATTGTAATCAAGGGGCGCATCAACCACCTCGACCTCAATCGCGACGGTCTTCCCTCCCAATCGAACCTTAAGAGAAGGAAGAATCCCGTGCAGTTGAAACGATCTACCATCAAAGGCAATCAACATGTTAGGGGATTGAGACAACTCAGGAGAACCCAAACCCTTCCAACATGACAAAGATATCACGGAAGCAACAGTGCCTTTGTCAATCACAGGGTGTTTGACGGTCATGTTAAGACACTCTACATGAATCAAGAGAGACAGGTAGTAAGGAAAGCGAGGCTGTAGTCCCATGGTTTCAAATTTGATGACAGAAGAAGAGCTATCATCATTAACCCCAAGAGCAGAAAGCAAAGCTTTCCTTTGTGAAGGACAAATCTGAATTACTTCAAGCGCAGACATCGCACAAGGAGTTTGGCCCAAATCCTCGACAACATAATAGTTCTGGGTGGCTTGGGCATTAGGATTGTGCCCTGAACGCTTTAGGACTTCCTTAGGAATGCGAGGTGCAATCTCAGGTTTATCCATAGGTTTTTCAATACGCAAAGGGCTCTCGGGTGGAGCGGGTTCTTTTCCAAGGTCCAGTTGTGACGAACCGTAGTCTTTCACACGAGTCACAACCTTAGTAGCATGCTCCATGTTGATGCAACCATGACCAGTATTGGCTTCCGACAGATTTTGATCTCCACCTGATGCACAATGAGGATCATGGGTCCTCGAGTTCATATTTGATTATGGGGTAAAGGATTAGTTAGCACAGCTGGGCCCTGTGCTATGAACCTCAAGGCGTCTTCTGTACAAGGGCACAAGTGAGTGAGGTGGTCACCCTTACACAATTTGCAAGGAAACTTAACCTTAGGTTTAGAATGCTTGTCCCCCCCAGCATTGCGGGCATTCTTGTTATTTAAATCAGCATTTTCATTCTTATTCCCACCCTTACGATTGTTTTTACCCTTTTTCTTGTTTCTTCTGGGCTACTGGTTGCCCTTTTGGTCTGATCATTGCACAGAAAGTACACTCGTCGTTTGGGTACGTTGAGATGAAGCCGTGGCTTGTCCAGACGCAGATTGATTAATAGACAATTGACTCACTTGTTTCACAACCGAATCCACAGGTTTGGTACTTGTATAGCCCACGATGCCATCAACATGTGGTCTAGGCTTGATCTTGGGATCAAAACTAGAATGCGGAGCATTAGGTATGATCTCATACAGAAGTCCAGATTGAGCATAAATCAAATCCAACTCTCGTGCCCTAAAAATCGCTTGTTCCTCATTCTGGACTCTGGATGTAGAAACATCCTTCGCGATGTATGGTAACAACGATTTGAGGAACCATTCAAGGGGAAATTCCAGCGGTATGAAGGCTTTAATCAACCTCTTCTGTCTACACCACTCTTGGATATGGTACGAGATATGTGTGGCTTTATCTTGTCAAAATATCAACAAGAGTTTTGTACCAACGTCGTAATGCATGGGGAGTTGGAAGTGATTGAGGAAAGTCATAGCAAGGTCATCGAACAAAACGAATGGCCCCCTCGGTAACTTTATATACCATTTCGCTGCAGGCCTGGTGACGGTGCGTTGAAATAGCCTTAAACGTATTGAGTCGTCATGTAAGGAAATGGAAGAGCACCAAAGCTGAAAATTAGTGACATTTTCACTAGAATCTTCTCCTGCTTTTCCCTCAAACTTGGGAATGTCTGAGGGAAGCTTGTTGGGGACAGCCGTCCAAGCCGGGTCATGAGATACCAGATCGTTCATGAGTCTCGATAGGTCAGGTAAGTTTAACGTTGTGAGGAAAGGGATCCTAGGTTGAGCGGGTCTATGCCATGCTCCCTGAAAATTTTGGTTCATATAAGGCTGATCACTGTAAATACCATGGCCATGGCCATAATATCCTCCTCCTGTTTGACCCGTGTAGGGTTGCATGGAAGCAATATGATGTGGTGTACCTTGACTAGGTGGAGCTACAAAGCCGTAATTAGACAAGTAAGCGGGTTGTTGATACTAGTACCCATAGGGTTGATATTTTTGTCCATACTGTGGTCCATAAGGTTGTCCATGAGAAGCTCCATAAGGTGTCCCATGGGATGTCCCGTGAGAAGCTCCATAGTTAGGTATATGGGGAACTCTTTGCGATGGACTGTAAGATGATCCAGAAATAGGAATATGACCTCCCGAGACAATAGGAGGTACTTGAATTTGAGATACTACCATGCGAGCAGTCATAGTACGAACATGAGTAGTAGCAACATTCCAACCCGAAGGACCACGTGAATGAGGGGGAGGAAGGGTTTTCAAAATTGCATTCGAAGGAGTAGGATTTGAGGACAAAGGGACATGTGAAGGGATGTAAGAAGTGTTCCCTCTGGTCACTCGTCTCAGTTTTGGTATCCGCATATGACTACTAACACTAGGTCTAGGACAGACATGTGAGGTAGCTTCCACCACCGGGATGGAAGGTGCAATGTGACTAGTGCTCCCAAATCTCTCTGCATGGAAAGGAATAGGAGTGCCCCCAGGCATAGTGCTAGGTTCAATCTCTGACTCAGCATGATGTGCCAGATCGTGTGTAGGGATATTAGGTATGCCATAACTAATATAACTAGTGCTTGTGGGTTCATGATGAGTCTTGTCACTTGCTAACCAATACCAGCAACCTGTGAATGAGGGATCATAACCAGAATGTGAAGGTATATCTAGTGAAGGATCATACACAGGAGTAGAATATACATCCCCAACCTCATGAGGTGGAGAAGACATCTCAGGAATCTCATCCTTGCGATCTCCCATTGTGTGTGAATCAATGTGAGAAGCAGTCTGCTCGGACTAACTGTTTCTCTCTCCCAAAGGAGGAGGAGACGTGGAAGGCAAAATCCCTGCTAAACGACGATAATGGCGAAGTGCCAAGCCTGAATCCACAATGACTCAAAAAATGAAAAAGACTCTATCTAATTACGCAAACCCTAGGAAAAATAGTGTGCATAGAGCATACACCTATATAATGTAAAGCCAAATCACAAGCAAGCAAGGGTAAGATATGTGAGCTCCCGAATGAAGCAAGTATGTCTTGCCTAGGAGAGGCTTGAGACTCCCATACACAACAAGCGGAGGTTCGTAACCAATTATAGTGGCCCTCAACTTCAACACATATAGCAACCGTGCTGTCTGACCCCTACCTGGCCAGTATAGCTATAGAATAACCTCTGCAAAGTACCCCCTCAATAACCTAAGTAAGGAAACTAAGGTCACCTCAATATAATCAATGCTTGGGAAGACAGTTGCAGGTGAGATTGACCGTATGGGCAAGGTAGCAAATCCTGAAACTTTTGAAAGAGCCCCCAGATACGAATACAATCCTGGAAATATCTCCGGTGCTACTCAGTTATGACCAGGGGTCATCCCAATCATTAACTTCTCACACTGCCTCGTGCTTAACTTCCTTGTAAGAGGAGGATCCTAAGAAACACTAATTATACCAAGGAATTTCACACTCTCACCTGGACAAACACATACATGTTTTGTGTAGTGGTCTTGGAGAATTTACTCACAATGAACTATTCCAAGACCCTAAAACCTAATCTTGTTGGTGCACCCTATAAAAGAAAAGAGTTTAATTCATTTTATTATGCGTTTATTTTAATTGGATTATTACTCAAAAGGGAAAATGATCGTGCAACTAATGGTGTTATGACGCAACAAGAAGTAAAATGCACACTTAACAATCAATGCAAATGCATTGTGTCGAATGAAAAACGGGGTATGCTACTACGTGAAATGCAAAATTTTACTTCAAATGAAAATCCAATCATTCCTATATGAAAGCCTAACTAGTACTTCTCCAAGCAAACCTAATGCAAATACCATGCAAAATGCAAAATGCAATAATGCATAATGATGCAAAAAGAAAATATTTTTGTATTTTTTGAATTAAAATGAGATAATAAAGAAAAATAATGACTCTACCACCCCCAAACTCTGCAAGCACTATCAAACAACACCCACACAAAGCACTAAGGTAAAAGAGACCTAATGCACTAATACCAAACAAAAAATAGAAAATGCAATGACAAGAACATTCTAAAAAAAAATTCAAACTAAAAAGCGTCTCTAGTGAGAAACAGAGGTGTATACAGATTCTAGAAGCATCCAAGAAGACTCATCAATCATCCAAACTCACCCAGCAACACTTAATATTCCCCAAAAGGGAAAAACTCAGGGAATACACGACTGTGTGTAGAAAACCCACGTATATACACGGATATGCCAGTAAAAACCGCGTGTACACGCGACTGTGAAGACAAAACTCGCGTAAAGGAAGAAAAAGAGATAAAAAAGAAGGTAAATATACAAGCTGAGATAAAATTTACTCCTATCAAACACTACCAGGAAAACATGCCCCCAGACCTGACTTAGAAACAGAGAAATCAGAGCAATTCAAGAACATTGAATGCCAATAAAACCCCCTAAGGAAATGACTAGGAACTCCCCAGTATGGTCACCAATTCTGTTACGGAGAAAACTTCCTATGGCTTGGGGTACCACAACAGACAGGGTAACCGCAGAAATCAATCCTTTCGCATATGCAAGAGAACCAAATATCTAACACTAAAGGATCTCGAAACATACCTTATTTCGGACGGTTGATGTAGATCCCCGTTGAGCTTTTCCATTCTCGCTTGTATTAGCAATTTTCTCTCTCAACATTCAAAAAACAAGACAAGAATTCTATATGATGGTGTTAGACCTACTATAACATATATATTCAATAACATATAAGCATTTAAAAGAATCCATGGATTCAATACTCATTTAAATACACATTATTGGACAGGAAAATATATTTCTATTAATATAAAACATAGATTACAATAGTGACAACCTCTGTCGGCACGTCTGCGAATTGGAGAAACTGAGTCCTCCACCTGGGCCTCCACCACTTCAATCCTCCTTCTCTCTATAGCAAGATCATAAGCAAAGGAAATCTTGGGAAGAACACAAAGTGATCCAAGGGACAAAGGGATGCAGACTCAAGTATAAGCTTCGACAACAATGGACTATAGTTTTCTTGCTCTTCAATTCCTCTCATTTCAATGTATCCAAAGGGTTCCTTATATATTGCTTCAATGGGGTAATGGAAGGTCAAATCCAAGTGATCTCAAGGCATATGGAAGGCCAAGAGACAAGTGACTTGGATCCACATCAAAGAAAACTCCAAAACTATTTGGCCTTTTGCACACATCCCGATGTACGCGGGTTTTAAGTTCATATCCACGTACATACGCGAGAATAGGTTTAAAAGTCGCGTATGGAAAATAATGCATGTTTTTAGGGATGATCTTGGAAACATCAAAGGTACAAAAATGGTCCATGGGGTCCAAAGAGTCTGCAGAGGGACAGGGAAGGACATAAAGGTGTGATCCACCATGTGTGGTAAAATTAGCTGTAAGAGTCATAACAATGGCTCCAAAGCTAGTGCAAGGAAAACCCTAAAAGGGTTTTACAAATGCATGAATTCGAAACAAGAAATTATGTTAAAATCAATTTTGGTTACCACTTGAAACCTCACGGATCCTACCCAGCGTAACCTGCAACAACAAAATTAGTTGGGTCAGTATGCTGACCAAAGCTTAAAACAAAAACAAGAATTTAACTAAGGATGGAGCCAAGCTTACTTAGGCGTTTGGAAACACAGGCCTGGGAGGAGATGACCCTGTCTCCTCCCTCTCCAACGCATTTAACCTGTACAATTTTTGTTACAGTCATAAATTGATAAACAATTGTGAAAAAAATAAAAAGGAAGAAAACGTAGGATAAAACCTTACCCCAGGGTTTTGCAGGGAGGGCCAGGGGTCAGCTCCTCCAGAGTGCCCTTATCCCTCCCCTTCTTGCAAACAAAAACATAAGATACTCAGTATGTTTTAATGATAATTCATTACCAAAGTAAAATGCAACAGTTGAGTTAAATTAAAACCCTTACTTGTTAACAAGTAGTTTTGAAGAGCGAAGTTGTGGCAAGCAAGGCCATGGCACCAAATATGCATTAGAGTCTGCCATAGGAGTCGAGAATCCAAATAATCACCTCGGGGAAGATACAAATAACAAGATGTTAGAACTAACGTAAATCAGAAAGAAAGACCCATACACCACCATAACTCATAAACAGAGAAAGAGCTCTTCGGCTCTTTCCGTCCACACAAAAGACCCAACGACCCATACATTTCCACAGTAAACAAAGAAAAGCTCTTTGGCTCTTTCTGACCACATATAAAGATCAAAACAACCCATACGTTTCCACCACGAACAAAGCATAGCTCAATTTTTCCTTCCCACACAAACCAAGCAAGTAAAATGAGGCTTTGGACAAACTTCCAAGCACATTAAACCTTTGTCCAAACCCTAGTTTTAATCTGGACATATGGAGGGTGGAGAGTGTAGGTTGTATCCACGTGGAAGACTTGACTGCACTGTTAACTCACATCCAAGTCATGCTTTAAATGTCAAAGGAAACCAAGGACAGAGTATCATAACTCTCTACTAGCATAATCATAAATAGAAATAATTGCAATCAAAACCTTGCTATATAACCCAAATACCAAGAACCTTTGCATCATATGAACCATGGCATGTAATGCCTAATGTTTTATTATGTCGAGAAGCTTTAATACATTGCAACCATGGCGTAAAACACTTATGCCAAACCATATTATATGGGAATCAAGGTATAAACCAAATATGCCTAGAACATAACCATCATGGGTCAGAGGGTAAGGCATAACATAATCACAAACCACATTTTCTTATTGCTAGAGCCTTATTTTTAAAACCCTTGCAACTTTATTAATATAATGAAGGGTCACCATATGGTTGTACCATATACCTTACAACCTTAAGCCATTACGCTTAAAGGTAGGATCACCACACACCATATATTAGACTATGGCAAGGCCTACGGCCTTTTAAGTTATCACTCAAACCAACTTATTACATAAGGGTTGGGGTTAAGGCTATGGATAGTCTCCCCAAGCCACAGGCAAGTAAATTCCTCACATAAAGTAATCAATTAAGAACAAGTAAAATGAAGAATATCACCTGCGTGGACATGGCTAAAGGTTTTGGAAGGAGCTAGCCATTGTTAAAATCAAGAGAACCTATCATAACAAACATGATAAAAATATTAAAACTTACAGAAGTAAATCATGAGGAATCTGTTAGTAAGTACAATAAATAATGCATATAAATTATTGTTTTTTATTTATGATTTTTAGGTGTGTTACATAATGGTATCAGAGCATAAGTTACAACACTAGGTCCGAATAGGCTCAAAACTTACACTGAAAATGAAACCAGGAAAACTAATTCTTACTTTATTTTTTGGTTTAAATTGTCTTACAAAACATAAAGAGATGGATGACTGTATTTTGTAGGAAAACGTGACAGATCACTAGTGGAAAATGAGAGATTAGTGACCAGGAGACCAAAAATTTTGGTCACCACCATTTTTTTCAAGGGATAAATGACCAAAATTGATAAATTTAAGTGAGCTAACTAAAAAAGACCAAGATAAATGACCACTTTTGGTCACGGGATAAAAACCAACTAAAAAAAACCAAGATAAATGACCAAATTTGGTCACGGGGTATATAGACTAAAAATGACCACATAACAATTGGTCATTTATTTGGTCATTTTTAGTTGGCACTCTGGCAATGAAAAAAATTGCGAATTTGACAATGAATTTGTACATTTTACCAAATTTTAACACTGCAGATGGATTCAGAGACCGGGGGCCTCTGAATCCATCTGCAATGTTAGAATTTAGTAAATTATAACATATATATAATATATATTTACACGTCCCTATATTAACAAAAATGAATTAATGCAACCTAGCTATATGTTAATTTGGACATGACCTTCACATATAAAAAAACCCACTAAAGCCACTAAACCTTGGCATATAATGTTAATTATAAGGCTAATTTACATGACCTTGGCATATAATTATAGTTTTTATAGGCTAATTTGGACACGACCTTGGCACCATGGCTAATTAAATCGGTAGGATATTCCACGTCAGTTGAAACCTGTGACACATGCAAGAATCTCGTCGCACTAAACTGACATGCGACATAATTTCCTTCCTCCATCATTTTCTTTGTCCTCCATTGGATTCTCTCTCTACGTCCCTTTCCGATAGCGTAGTCTCTATTCACTAGTACAAAATGACAAATTTGTCACTACACGGCCAAAAAAGTTAGTCATGTAATTTTAAGCTAAAAACTACCAAATTTGAGCAATTTTAAGTGATGTGGCTATAAATGATCAATCTAAACTATTAATACAACTAAATAATGACTATGCTAATATAAATTAGTGGTAGTTCTTACTTATATGTAATTGAGTTTTGGTAGTGTAGTCATTTTAATGTGCTTTATCGTCTTCATGATTAGGATTTTTCATGTTGAATTCATTTTTGCAGTATCCATGGATATTGTATTGGTTATATATGATTTGGAATGCCACACCCAATCACATGTACAATATAATTATTTTATATCATGAATTCATAGTTGATCCTAAACCACTTTTTACCAACTAGCTTAACCAGTCATGGCTGGAAACATATAATAGTGTTTCTCAATTAATGTTTATATATTAATTTTGATCCAAATTCCAATAAATTCACTAAATATTATTGCAATATTAAGTTGTTGAGCACGTTTTCCAAGAGTAGGTATAGAATCTACATCATGGCATGTTATAAGAGCTTGTAATCATGTAGTTGTAGAGGAGGCTCCTAATAAGCTTCCTAATCTTTATCTTATATTATTTGATGGTTTTTTATATATGGTTTCCTCAACCATGGTGTTTAAGTTCATTGAACTTCTTTCTAAACTATGGTCTTCATAACAATCCCCTTGTCAACATTATTTAAAGATCAATCCACATAGTCAATTAAACATATGAACATGTTTCTCTTGATAATTCAACATTTCTGAATAATATTATATAAAAAATATATGTAATATAAGTTATATATTATATACCATATAAATATGATATATAATGTATATTTTATATTAAATATAAGTATATATTATATATAAATAAATAAAACAAAAAATAATTATAATTACAAAACAAAGACATGACAGGAATCCCATATACACAAAACCCACAGTTGAATACACACACAACCATAACAACCATGAACCCGTGACCAGAGCGACCATGAAGCTATGATGAAGCACGAAAGGAGGTGTATTTTGCACCAAATCTATGGCTTTGGTGGGAAGGGGACCTTTTGTGGGGTTTCGAGAGGAAATTAGGGAGGAGACATAAAGCCATAAAAACTATGAAGCCCACTGAAACCTGCAGGAAGGAGGTGTATTTGGTGCCAAATTATCTTTGGCTTTAGTCGGAAGGGGACACCATATTTGGAAATTGGGAGAAGGGGTTTGAGAATTGGGTTTTGAGAGGGGTTCGAGGGAAATTATTTGGAATTTTAGGGGATTAATAATTCGGTAACTCAAGTTTCCATGGAGAGAAGACAAAGAATTATGAAGGAAAACAAGGACTCTAGAGTTAGTACTCTTGCAAATAATTCCCTTCAACAACTGCTATAGAATTGTAGGTACGTATCATTATCAATTTTTTTTCCTAGGTCACTCTACAAGTGATAGGGTTTTTCACTCTAGGTTTCAATGCACTATGCAATCGCCATGGATTTTTTCCATTTCGTATTTTCCCCATTTTGTATATACTTCTCCTATTGTTAATGTATGTTAGGGTTTTATATTAAGATTTTGTAATAGTCCAAGAATAAATTCCTTGGACACATCTCTGCATGCCTCTACATTTCCTCTTTTTAGAAACTTGAATTCTCTTCAAATTAGAGGCAGGAGCAACGTAGGGAATGGAGTACCACAAACTATTTCCTTGGCCTCAACTCCTTTACCATATAGTCAGTCAAATGTGCAAGAAGGTTGAAATGATTTGAATAAACAATTGTTGGGGTTTTAATGGCAATGGCAGTCTCTCCATATCACTTGTTCCTTTGCATCTATAGATGGGATTCATGTCTTTCTCATCCATTCCTCAAAAAGTCTCAAGATGAATATTTTTTGGATCTCGATGCAAAGGAAATAAATGAATAAAAAGGTATATTTCATATATATTAATCCAATGTGTGAATGAAGATAACATGAAATGGAGTTATTAATTCATTAAAATAGGAATCTAAACTCATGTAACATTTGTATACAACCTTCCTCAAAGTAGTAGCCACTACTTAGGAATGATCGTCCCTGATACACTTAATTAAATTTTGTTGGTCATGATGGGGATTTGACTTGTAAACATTATGGAGATCAAGATATAGTAAGTGCTCTTTCAAGAAGAGAAGATCCTAGGATAAAACAAATATGAAATGCACTTGCCATTTCACTTATCTTAGATTATATATTGGTAATGATTGCCCTATTATGTTGGTTAGATGAAGTTTGGCTACCCACAAAGTATTTCCCATGAGATTTAGAAATTGTACATTACACAAGAAGGGGTTTAGATTCCTTTCTCATTAAAACATCTAGACAAACTTGCACCCAACGCTACAGTACAAGTTACAAGTGTTGTTGGTTGGCGGCATTAGGGCCTAGTTTACATAAAGAATGAGGTTTTTCTTGATGTTGTGGATAATGAAGCTAAGAATTTATTACAAAGAATTATGCACAGAATGAACATGCAAAGTTCAATTATTAGTATGAAGGAATAGTTCCTTAATGAGATCATAACTTTGTCATTATAAATAAACCTTCCAGCTATTTTATTTGCTGAAATATTCATTGCAATTCATGATTTAAGTGTCCCTTACACTATTGGTGGGTAATTGAGATTATGCATGTTGGAGACTAGTCATTATGTCTAGTGTCCTATTGATTCTTACATACACAAGAGGTGACCTCTCTTACATTATGATGAAGGCTAGATATTAGTAATGGATAGATTGAAGGAGTTGATCAAATATAAAGGCTACCAGGTTTATCTCCCTTAAATAGAAGGACTATTACTTTCTTACCCTCATATTTCTCAAGGACTCTAAAGAAAAGTCATACAATGTTGATTCCCTCAAAGAAATGTGTAATGTGGGAATGCCAAGATGGTACCTACAATGCAATTAATGTAGACTCTTCTAATCCAATTTGCAAATAAGGTCTCCAAGAGTTCAAATCCACAACTAAAACTTCAATATAAATGCCTTAAAATTAATTTTATGTGAAATACAATTTCCAGCTGATAAAGTGAAGTTTGATTATGGATTAAAGTTCACATTGGAATCCCTCAACAAGTATTTAAATCAAAATGGGGCACCAACAAATGTTGGGCACCTTTAGATTTCAGATTGGTTGACCAAGTGGGAATAAGGTAGACTCCATTTTCTTCCCAGCGCTCAAATTCCAGAAATTAAAATACAACAAACTGTAATAGCGGTGAAGCTGAAAATCACTTCAGACAACTTGCTCGGGATATTAGCAAAGCGAGATGAGTTTTGAATGGATTTGTTGCAAAGAGGAGCACAGGTGAGGTAGAGGACCTTCCACGGGCCAGTATTAGCAGAGTGGTGAAGGGGAAGCCAAGCCAACTAATGATGGACAATCCTTCTTCCTCTTCCTCTTCCAGGGACATTGCCGTTCACAAGGAATCTCTCTTAGCTTGCTCTGTAGGTGCCCGCATCTTCATACACTACCTCTCTTCCACGTAAGTCAACTCTCTTTTATCTTAACTCGGTCATGGCTTACTTCATAATAGTCCTAATTATATTTCTCTACATATTTTTAACTACTATTGGATCCAACAAATGCATATTTTTTTGTTCAAGTGGTGGCACGGGGTTGATTTTTGATGGGATTGAGACTCCCTAACCATTTTCTGGATGGACAAGCTGAATTTTTCTCTCAGGTGTTGTTCTCAGAGTCCCTATCCTCTCTGTTCCTCATTTTTGGTCTATCAATTCAATTATTATGGAGTCCTAAAGAATGTCAAACAAAATTTGAACCCCAATTCATTGGTAATCTAGTATCTTGTGCTTTTTCTTAGACTGTGTATTTCAATGAACTGTCAAGGTCATCCCTGCTTCAATTTATAGGGTATTCATTTATTATGATGGATCTAGGTAGAAACAGGAGATAACCTACTTGTGATGTTGAGTTGGTACTTTTTTAATTATATCTACATTGTGGCTCTACCATTGCATTGGGCAACTTATTAACGAATTCATTATCTTTACTGATTGAAGAGGAGGGGTATTAATGTTTGAGTTGGGACTTTTTTAATTGTACCTACATTGTGGCTCTACCATTGCATTGGAAAAGTTATTGACGAATTTATTATTTTTAGTTATTGAAGAGGAGGGGTATTAATGTTGAACAGAATCCTAGCAGAGGGACATGCCACTGAAGTACGATAGTTTGCAACATCACATAGATAATAGCTGCAAGTCAATATTGAGAATATATTTCATTACTGTCTAAAAAAGATAGATCCCTTGGAGAGCAACTTACACATCACTTGGAACAATACATGGGCTTACATTCTTCTTAACAGATATTAGTCACTGTCTTCTGTATGCCAATGAGCAAGCTGTGCATGACCCACAGTAGATCAGTGTCTGTGGTGACAAAGGTGCCCTCCTTGGCCTCAAGTACTTCCTTCCTACACTAAGGCTTAGCTTCTTTGAAGGAAAATTATGGCTGTTAGATTCCCTCCTTTTCCAGAGGGGAGTCAGCTACAATTTTTCCATCCAATGTTCCATCTTTGGAGGGTATTAATCCAAGTTCTTCAGTTAAAGGTGCTTATCTTCTTTAAGTGATACTAGTTAAAGATGTGGTTAAATCTATCAATAACTCAATGTTTCTTGAATCTCAACCCCAAAATTTGTCTCATGCTGGAAGATTCATATTGGAGATATCAGGCTCTATCCAGGTTCAGAAAGTATCATCAAAATATGTTTGTAATAACATGAAAGCCTTCAAAGACAAGGCCTTGATATACTATTTTGCCAGAGATTGCCCAAATTGTGATGCTTTCATGACCTAGATAATTGACAACTGGACAACAAATTTATTGGTAATATTCCATGTTTCAGGGATTTTCATAGTTCGTTACAATGAAGTTGAAGATATGAAGAGAGTAATGGAAGAAGGGTCCTCGATTTGGGGTGGTGCTGGTTCTTCTTGGTGACTTGGTTCCCATAATTAAACCCATGTTCCATGTTTGTCTAGGTGAGAGTCCCTAGTTTATCCTTTCCCTTATGGGAAGACGAGGTCATGGAGAAAATTGGTAAGGCCTTAGGTAAGTTTATTGGGTTTAAAAAAGTAAGAAATATGGCAGCTTCTTCTATTAAGCAATAATACGTGTACATCTAGCTTAAGTAAAGGACAACCAAATGAGATCATCCTTGAATGTAATGAAGTACAACAAGCCCTAACTTTGGACTATAAAAACACATGTTCTCAGTGTAGGCTCTATTAGGAAATTGGCCATTTGATAGCAAACTACCCAAAAATGATTTGGAAAGTAGAAGATGAAATTAAACCCCATAGTAATCCCTATGAGAGAGAAAAATAAACTCACTAGAGGTGGACCGAGATGGTTTTTTAAATCATTAAGAGAAGGAGAAAGAGAAGGTCTAGTTGGGGTGAAAGTCAAATAGAAGTAAGAGCTCCATGAATTTTATCAGAAGACAAAGACCAAGAACCTATTAGAGATGGAAATTCTAAGGATGCCCAACAAGAAAAAATATCTACAGAAGGGTAGGGAAATTCAAGAGAGGAAAATCCAACAGTTTTTTTTCCCAAGATAAAAATCTTATATTTGCTATTTATGAAGCAGAAATCAAAATATACATTCTTCTAGTCTTTTGACTCATATTCAGATGGTCAAGAATACCATCTCCTTTTCTACTATAAGTTTTTTTCCAAATCCCAAAAATTAAAACCTCCAAGGTTCTTACAAAAAATTATAACTTCTAAACATTCATAAACTTTGACTTTTCATTAACTACAAATAAAAAATCACTCTCCCTCAACAACTTGCAATGTGTCAAATAAGGACTTAATTGAAACTGAGACTATAGCTTCTCCCTTAAATACCTATTTTTCCAGTAATCTTTCTTGCTTAAATACCTGTTTTTCCAATAATATTTCTTGCATTGTTAAGGATTCCTTTGAGAGAAGATCTGCTTCTATATTGAGTTTCCTGTATATATGTGCAAAGGATATTTCTTCAAAGTTATTTTTAACTCCAAGATCAGTTCCAAGATAGGATTCAAGTTCAAGTTTGAAATTTGGCTACGTCCATTTTCCCAATCTATCAAGAGTTTTGAATCACTTAGTGCCTGTAATGTTCTGATCCCTTTTTCAACTGCTGCTTTCAAAAGCATCCACAAAGCATATGTATCAGCTCTATTATTGGTTACTTCCCCTGCTCCATATACTTCCAAGCAAAGAATTGAGACATTGTCAAGTAAAGTAGTACCCCTGCCCCACACTTACCAGGTGTTCCTTGACAAGCACCATCAAGGTAAACCCAATATTTTGTGAAATCTATAACTGGGTCTAAAAGCCTTCTTGATTTTTTTTTAGGTGAGGCGTCCAAATTTCTCCATATGATAGTCTGATTTGATGTGAAACCAATCCTACAATCAATTATTTACCTTGTAGAATACATTTATTTCTCTCTACCCAACACCCCAAAGTTTAAACCAAGGCAATGCTTTATGTGATTGAACTGAGCTGTTTGAACTTTGTACACCAGGATTTAAAATATTTTATTAATGTAGATTGTTCCCATTGATGAGATACATTTATGGCTTTTATATTTATAATTTCCTTCCATACAGAGATAGTAAAAGAACAACTACCAAGGAGATGATTAACTGTCTCATTATCTTTTTTACTCAGCTCACACCAACTAGATCTAATCCAATTCCTCTTTTGCCTTTTATCTCAGGTTAAAAGTTTGGCAGTAAAAGCTCACAACAGAAAATTTCTTGTTCTTAATGGACTTTCTAAACTCCATATTTCATCCTACCACTCTCTTTCCCCAATTTGTTCTTCTTAACATTTTGCTTCATATCCTAACTTTGCAGTTAAAACTCCATTTGCTTTGCTCCAAGACCACTTTAACTCATCATTTGTTTCTTTTATAAATATCGCACTGCGTTTTAAAATGGAAACATAAGGAAACCATTCTGTAGCCAGATCATCTCCCTGCAATTTTAAACCAACTGCAGATTTCCAATACTATAACCATCCTCCCCGAGCTGCTTGGATGGATGCATCTGCTAAATATTTTTTGTCCTTTTCATCATTCATGTCATTCTTTCTAAAAGTACATCTATCAAAAACTTCACAACAACCTATCCATGGATTGTTTCCTTCCCTCACTTTAAGTTCACTGCCAACTTTCCAAGCAAGCCAAGGTCCCAGAATTGTGAATGCCTTGACCAAGCCTTTTTAGACAATTGAAATTCCATTTTTTGTCAAGGGATGGCCTAATAATGAGATGAATGTTTTTCCAGTTGCGTTCGGTGTGGGACTGTTGCAACTACTTTTGGAGTTTATCAGAAACAGGGGCTTGGTAAAAGTTTATTCTTCAATGGGTTTGAAGAGAAAATGTGTTCAAAGAGTAGAAAATGTAGAAGAAGTAAAAGGATTTTCTATTTTAGACCTACCTGAATTGGCACTGGAGGGCATATTGAGAAGGCTTTCACCTGCCAGCATACGTAACATGGCATGGGTTTGTACAGATCTAAGGGAGAGGTGTAGGAGCAATTACCTGTGGGATCCTCATTTGAAAGAAAAATGGGGCAAGGTTATTGGTCTTGCAGCCTGCCGTGAATGGAAACGGACTATTGCAATGAATAAGGAGACATGGACGTTAGATGGTTGCAAATCTAATGGATGGTTAAGGTCCCTATCTTGCATTTGGAAATTTTTCGTGGTTGAGATTACAGCCAGAGATTAAAAAAGAAGGTAAAAGTGGCCTTCCATGTGATTCAGTGATGGCATGGTATCTAGCACTAGAAAGTGGGAAATTTGGGTTTCCCGCTCAGGTGTACAATTGTGAGGTAGGTATCAATGTTTGATAAATAACCTCTTGGCTTGAAGCAAAGAATTCTTATGGATGGTATTCTATGACAATATGTTGCTGGTTGCTTGATAAATTAATAAAAATACAAGTCCTATGTTTCTAGTTATCTTATAAAATTAAAAGGTGAATGTATATTTCCTGTGAAGCTTGGTCCCCTGTACAAACAGTCCCATGCCTTTTTAAATTTTCCCAAGAATAATGGCGGACAGAATTGTAATTTTTGCTAGATTTCATTGAAGTTAGCTTGATTTCAATGGTTTCTGAATATGTAGTGGGTTTGAAAAAAATTCTTGCATAGAGTTATTAGAATGATATATGAGTTGTCCTGATTCATGTTGATTTAATTCTGTGCAACATGGACATGTTGGGTTTATGCTATCATGTTATGATGCAGATCTAAGTTATGATTGCAGAACCGACACTTTACAGGCCATGTATGTTAAGTATTCATTATATTCACACTCTTCGAAATGGCATTTTTCTTAAACCCTGTTAAATCATGGAAGGATAGAACTACAATTTATTTCTTAATACTAGCAACATATAAAATGCCATGGCTTGTGTACACCCTCTTCTTTTGCAATACCCATCGCTTCATTTCTATGGTCAACTTCATTGGTTCTCATTTTCTTTTGTTTTACTTCTGACTATTGAACATAAAGGATAATGGACATAAACCTGGAGAGGGTATGTTCCTTCATTCAATGTCAACATTACAACCCAAAAATCTTCAGCTACAAAGAGGAAATTGCGTTTTACTTCTTACTAATGAACATAAAGGATAATGGCACATAAACCCTGGAGAGGGTGTGTTTCTTCATTCAATGTTAGCATTACATCTCGAAAATATTCAGCTATAAAGCGACAATTGAGGGGCTATGACTGCATTAGCAAGGTAACCAACATTAATAGCTGTTTTACACTAGCACAGAACCAGTATTGCCACATTAACACTACCCAGACCTCAAAATGATTGGGTGAATGCATTATGATGGCCCAGGGGAGTACACTTGCCAGGTTTTGAAGTTTGAACCTGGGTCAACATTGCAGTAAGCGCTCCAATTTTCCACTTAACATATAAGCTAGATGGACCTCACTTCGAAATTTTTTTGTTGACTCTTAATTCTGGTTTACTTCGTAGGGTATTTCTTGTAGGAAATATTTACATAAATGCATCAAAATTTAAGGGTTTCCTTTACAGGTATCCACCACATGGTCATCGAACAGTTGTCATTGAGGAAGGAGTACAGTGGGAGAGGCTATGAGCACCTCCAATGGACATGCCTGCCCATGATCTTCACCCATCTGATTGTTTGAATGACCTATGTCTTGGAGATAACGTTGAAATATAGTGGAGAAGGAAGAAAGAATTTCCATACATTACATGTAGCCTCGTACTTTTTATGGACGAAAGTCCAGGATCTTGTGCACAAGTGGTTGTTTTATTATAGTTGTAATTATTCTTATGTTGATCCGTAGTCATAGTCAGCTTGACAGGTAAGTACTTTGTTCATGCTTCAATTGATATCCTCTTATGCTTGGAAAATACATGATGAGCATTTTCTTTCAAACAATTTCTCATATAATGTTACTCCTTTTGCTTGGCAGGATGGTGGTATGGGGTTGTGGGCCATTCAGATTATTGTGACTGAGATATTTCCACTGCCAATGTCATTTAGATGGTGAGAACCCTCCATATGATAAAAATAGTAAGATGATTTTCAATTGTTTTGTGTGTCATATATTGATCTAGTTATACAATGAATCACTCACAAAGTGACAAACACAAAATAATTTCATGTTAACCAAACAATGGGCTTGGTACTGATAATGTTGGAGTCCTTGGAATTTTTTTCAGCAAATTTATTCATAAGCTGTTTCAAAGTGAAGCCTTTTAAAAATATTCATCTAGTCTATTAGTTACGCAATCATGCTTCTTTTTGAACTTTTTGTCACAAGGTGCGATGATGCTGCAAAATTAATCCAGACTTTCAATGGGTATAAAAATAAAGTATGCTACTTTTTTCCTTATTAAGAAATGTGCTATTTGTTATATAATAATATTGAGGAAGGGATACCAAACTGTTGGGAGAAGAAAGGAAAATGGATAAAGATAAATCTATGCCATCTAAAAGCAATTATAACAAAGAGGCTTTTGTGCAAGAACAAGTTGAAGAAAAAGTTGGTCTGCTTTCCAAACCCAAAAACATTTGATTTGTCAGTAGCAGACATTTACATTAAAATATAGATGAAGGCCTGTCAATTCTCTTTGAATTGCTATGGTAAATCTATTAAATAACGAGCTGTTCAAACTTCAAATATATCGCTGAGATAACTGCCAACAGGGCCAAATCATAATTAATCTCTCTAGATGTGTGTTAGCTGTGAGCTTCACATAGAAACTGTGTTGCAAATGGATTTTATCCCATCACCTTGTTGCTATTTGTTGTCATATTTTATTATTTATATTATGATCTTGGAATCCTAATGGATGTGAATCCAGCATCCTACAAACAATTGCAAAGCATAGATTGTGTTAAATGTTGGAGTACCACTGGGAACTGTCATATCTGGTTGATGTTTTTAGCAATAGCTTATGGCCAATTTCATTTATTTTTCTAGATCCAAGTGCACTTGATGGTTCATTGTTTTCTTCTTGCACATTATTTACTAGCCTTGGAGATATGGAGCATATTCTTACTTTTTCAGAGTGCTGATATGCAAACAAGATGCAATGTGAATTAGTCTAGTAGGGAATATATGTAAAATTTTCTTATATGAAAAAGGCTAGCCTACCCCAGATCTTTCTTCCCTGTTTCAAGATGCTCAGAATTTGTGACTAGCTTACCTTTAGAAAATGCATAACACACCAACCTTTAGAAAATGCATAATTGAACACACCATTTGAGACTTGTCATTTGTGACTTGAACAATTTTCTAGTTGAAAACACTATCCTAATAATTCCTTTGTAATTGCAGCTGTCCATTCTTGAAATTTGGAAAGAACATGCAAAGGGCTGGTTTTGGAACATGTGCTGGGCAGGTAAAGTCGTATTTTAATTCTTTAAATGACTAAGCAACTGAAATGGTTGCACTGTCTAAGCAACAAAGTTTTATTCTATATGTTCAATACTGATGTTGAAGAATTATGTTTCTTGTGATGTTTGGAGCCATTAAGGAAAAAATTAAATGAACTTTCTGTTTTGGTTTTATGTTTCTATTTACTCTACACTCTAATAAATTCCCATGACTAAGGAACCTTTATATGAAGTCTTCAACAGTCTACTAAGAAGAAACTAAATATATACAAACCTTCTTTTGGCACTATTAAGGATGGATTTTAGAGAAAGAATGTACTCACTTTGGAAGTTTTGGGAAAATCCAGCTTGACCTTTGGATTTAAACTAGATGCTTTTGCATTGTCTAATAGGTAAATAAGAAAGTACAACACAATTTTCCTAAATTATGACCTGTCACAACATGCTATCATTACCCATATCTTAGTTATCACTTTCCTTCTAAATAAGATATACAATGTGAGAAGTTCAAAGAGTCATAATACTTAGGAAACAACCTCATCTAACATATTCTTGTTGGGGTAGGATAATAATGTCTTTATACTAAGCTTCAAGAGTCATAATTGATGGCCTTTTATTTTTTGAGCTTTAGTAGTTTGTAGTTTATGGATTTTTAGATAAAGACAATGAGAATTAGGTTGGTGGAGGATTTGAATATGAACTTTGATTAGAGAACATCATAAATATAGGAGGCATTGGAAGACCAATTTTAAGGATATGCAATGTGGAAAGTGGTTGATTAAGGTGTATTTTCAGCTTTAGTAGTTTATAGTTTATGGATTGCTTAGTTAAAGACATAACAAGAATTAGGTTGGTAGGGGATTTGAATATGAACTTTGATGTGGACTTATTAAAGATAGAGTTTTATTTGGACTTCATAGAGATAGAGGCATGGGTATTTCGATTACAAGGATATTTAATGTGGTAGGTGGTTGACTAAGGTAATAATGTATGTATATACTTAAACATTGAATTTCTTTCTGTGAAATTTTAAGATAATTGCATATCTGAATTGAATGTAGCCATAGAATGACAATAATATTGAATTTTCACATTTAGTAGATATACTAAAAATAAAATTAAAATATTAACCATCACAAAAGGCACATAAAAATTTACGCTAGTGAAAAACTTTAGGAAACACACCAACAAAATAATTTTCCTTAATATGAGATGACTAAATTTACATAAGCATATTTAATGAGCAGAATTTTGCAATGGCCACAAGGGAAGACATACCAAGACAATCTGAAGATGAAAAATCTTGAAGAGATAGGTTAAGGGTTTCCTGGTGGATGTAAGCCCTTCAACTAATGACATCATCCCTAGTTTAGTCTGCTAGTGGTATGTCTAGTTTTATGCTACATGTAGCAACCATGATCCATCCCTCCTAGGGATTTGTCCACACTGCAGCAATACCACTAGGACCTATGTATTCCTACGACAACCCTTATATAAGTCCTCTAGGAGCCTTTCGCACTGCAACGACCTTCCTTGAGCCCTGGTATCCCTCAAAACTATGTTGTAACCTTCCTTAAACTCTGCTAGAGCCTTGGAAGCCCTTAAAACCTTTGTGAATACCCTCTGTACACAAGATGGAGCCCTGTAAGGGATTAATATAGTCTTTTGCTGCCGCGATGGAGGAGAAAAGAGGCCCTAATCCTGTAACACATGCCCTCATATTGTGACAACCCTGTAGTAGAAAATGAAAACCCTGATAGGGTTTGTGACAACTGCACACAAACTATAGAAGCCCTAGTAGGGCTTTTAACATCCCTTGTAAGCTCCAACACACCCCCCTAGAGCTTGAATCACTTGTCCACAAACCATCATGTTATGTCTGATGAAGTGACAATAATATATGTCTAGCATCTGCATTTGGCTTCAAGGGAATCATGGATTGAGTGAGTTGTAAGATTTCTATGAAATTATTTGAATAAGGACAAAAGTACATATTGATGGTAAAGTTACCTCATTCTTGAAAAAAAGTCAAGGGGTGCATAGTATGATGGAATATTATCTATTTTTGTGTTGTACATGATTTGGTTTGGAGATTAACATTTAGGGAGAATAATGGAGTAAAGTTAGGGAATTGTAAGATGGATATGTATATATATCCAAATTCAAGGTAAAGTGAATGGGAACATGACAATGATGGGAGAATAGTTACTGGACTTGGTTGGGTCAACTTCGAATTGCATATATCCCTTTACAATTGAAATTTCTTCGTGCTAGATAATTCAGGGTAAATGATGTATTCATCATGTTGCAGAATAGTGTGGCATGGAGGAAGGCATTTGGAGCTAACGGTATACTTGAAGAGGATCTTAAATTCGATGAGAATATTGATTCAATGGCCTTCATGCACTGTTTTGATAAGGTGGGCCATCCTGTGTGCTACAATGCTTATGGGATTTTTTGAGACAAGGAGCTCTATCAGAAGATCTTTGGAGATGACAAGAAGCTGAAGAAGTTTCTAAGGTGGAGGGTCCAAATTCTGGACAAGGGCATCAAAATCCTTGACTTCAAGCCTGGTGGTATCAATGCCATGATTCAAATCATAGATCTTAAGAATATGCCCAAGAAATAATTGAGAGCTGCATCAAACCAAATTCTTGCACTTTTTCAAGATAACTACCTAGAGATGGTAGCAAGAAAGGTCTGTAACTACCCAAAATACATATGTTTTTTCCTCTACCGAGCTTGTTTCGATTAATAAATTTTATATGCCTGTTAATGAATAGAAAGACGACATTAGTTTTCATAGTAGATCTGGTGTTTGTGGGTTTTCACACACCAAAAATTGAATTTTTTGATGAATTTTTAGATATCTGTTACTTGAAAAATGGTTGCTGGTGTCAAATAACATATATCTTTGGCCCTAATTGAAAAAGGCTAAAAGTTACAGCATATATTTTACAGAGATATTTTTTATATGATTGTACTAATATAGATCTTTAGGCCGATCTGTTTTTATATGCTTTGTTGTATGTACTAAAAAATGCGATAATTTTCCACTAAATATTTGAGTATGGACATTCGATTATTAGTCACTGTTTCTTATTCTTTTGTACTGTGAAAATGCAATAGTTTTCCCACAAAATTTTATGCACAATGAGTACATGGACGTATTCAGCGTCTTGTTTCTCTTTCTTTATTTTGTTTTTCTTTTTTGTTTTTTTTTTGGAAGTGCATTAAGAAAAATGTCCAGATGGGCTGCACTGCAAGGATGGGACTTCCTTTGGATTAGGTGCATGAAATGTATGTATTCCATCAAAATCACACCGGGATTCCATTGGGCCTCTTTCTTTCTGAGGTTCATACCATTTGGGTGCTAGAGTAGACCACAGCTAGAATGGAGACCTGGTAAATGTTTTAACACTTTTCCAATCTCACCAGTGAAATGACTATTAGCTACTGTTTTCTGGTGCCCATGTCCTCCAATTATTATTTTTACTTATCCTAATGATTAAGAGAGTCTATGCAATGTTGGCAACTGTGAGGAGCTAACATGTATTTGTGTGGTGTTTCAGTAAGTGAAGAACACTTCTCTCAAGTTTTCCTTGTTCTATATGCATTTCCTATTTTGTTTTATGATCCCATTGAATCATAGTTTTTTTTTATCTCAGTAAACCACTTTTCTGACCTTTTATATTATGGATATATGCTCAGGTCAGTCTTCTGTATTAGCTGACACCCAAGTCACTTGGTTCATGTTTGTGTTCAAGTTCAAATTCAGTGACACTCAAAAGTTGTGTAAACTAAATCAAAACAGAAATAACCCCAACTATGGAAGACATACATTAGTTTGAACTTTTGACACTTATGACTTGAAATGTTACTACAAGTGTCTTTGATCACATGTGATCATGTCTATTGTGTAAGATATTCGTTTGTAATATCTTTACTTTAGTTTCTAGCAAATGTGTGTATAAGTCTACTTTGCATCTAGTCTGGATTCTCAGACATTCTTTGGAGTTAAAGTGGTTCAAGTTTATTTACAGTTATTTTGCATAAAAATGATTGTTATCACTAAAAACCCCTGTTTGGAAGTGTTTAATAGGTAGCTATCTTGGATTGGAGATGCTAAACACTTGAATCTCATGCCCACATGAGTGTTATGTCTTGCATGCTTAGAATCAATGTAGTAAATTGTTTCCCTAGGCCCCATGGATAAGGCACTAATATCCCCGTCTACTCCTCCTTCTTATTTCTTTTCTCTTTTACACTAATTATGTGAGGGTTTTATTTGTCTTAATACCTTAATCTTCTTACTTTTCCAACTCTCCACAAGAGCTTTGAACACTTGGAACCTACTGGACACTTCATCCTTTGTCTTCTTAAAATATATGTAGGCTTTTATAGAGGAGTCATCAAAAAAGGAAACATAATAAATGTTACCTATCATTGAGATTGATGACATTGGTCCACACACATTTGAATTAATCAGATAAAGAATCCTTCTTGATCTGTGCTCATTACTAGGGAAAATAAATAATTTTGGCATGCTTGTTGAGTGCAACTTATATTTTCTATCTTGTCTTCCAACAATCTATGTGCCATGTCCTTAAAGAGACGTAATTCTCTATAGTGTAGGTGACCAAACCTCTTATGCCAAATCTTGAATTAGTCATCATTGTTATGCACCAAAGAACCCTGCTTCATTGGATCAACAAGCATTTTGTATAGACCATCCTCTCGGATACCTTTGGAAAAAAAAAATTATGTTAAAGAAAAAAAAGATTAGTATTTTTTCAAAACTCTTTGCATTTATGTTACATACAATTTTATTAGAAGAAATTGCAATGGACCTTCAATGGTATTGCACGTTCCCCATATCTCACTTTTAGAGGTTGGTATGTCTTATCTTGATTGATTCAAGATCTTTATGCCTTGTTTCCAATTCCAAAGTACATGGACATCACATGGAAGTTTTGATATCTCCCTTCTTGAGGTTGGAACAGTTTTCCTTGTTTGGATTAGATTCTCATTGTAGCTTAATGGAGTGGCCCATGCACATTGATGCAGTCCAAACATTTTCTAATACACGTTGATACAATCCATCTTTTGAAAGGAATTGGTACAAATTTAGGTTAACATTGATGCATTGTAAGTATCATCCGGAAAGAATTTTATGAATTTATTTTTAAGAGGCCTGTAGATGTAGGTTCATTATAAAGCTTTTAGGCACTGCATATTTTCTACTAACTAGCTATAGAATACACACTTTAGTGAGTTCTTGCTTGGAATGTAAGTAGCATGTTTACATGCTTCTTGGTAACCTTGAAAATATTTTAGAATGGATTTTGTTTTTGTTTTAATAAAATGCCTCCTTTAGCTACCAATAGCATAAAAATGTACATGACATTCTACAAGAAAAAATTGGTTGCTTAAGAAGCCACTACAATAATGCCAAAAAATGGGTGGATTAAGAACAAAAATTCCCATGAACAGGACTCATTTAGAACCTTGGGAAAAACATGAAAAAGATAAACCATACAAGTGTCCAAGGCATGAAAAATAGTATACAAATCCACTACCAGTAGCCCAATGACCTGGAATTACATTTCAGTTTACATGGTAAAATTAAATTGTATCTGAATCTAGAGTATTGTCCATGTCCATTGTTATTCCATTTGGATTGTTGGATCATTCTGTTGCAACATTCCATGTAAAAATATTTCTAATTTTTAATTGTATATGAATCTATATTCATGTTTATTCTCTTTGCTTTTCTAGTTGGATTTGTGCCCTATTTTCCTGCAATTTTTCATGTAAAATTATTTTTAATTTTTTTCTTGCAACATTTCATTTAAAAAAATTTCAACTATAGGAATTTTGGATTACATCTAAATGTAAAGAAATGTCTATTCTATTTGTTTTTCCAATTGGACTTGTATTGGTAAGTGACCAACCTAATCATTACCAGCCTAATCATCAGATCTTGTTACATTTTGGGTAGCAGTAGACCTACAAATCAAAATTTCTATGGTCAATAGTTTCCAACAACTGAAAATATGATTTTTAAAAGGGGCGACTATGTCAAGAAAAGTTTTAAACATAATTCCTCAAACAAATGCTCTTCAAACATAGCTACATACATAGGTGTAACAGTTCATTGGTTTGCAAATTTTGGAGAGTTTTTACATGGTTATGATGCATTGGTAGATACTTGTATGATTGTACTTATGAAAGAAGATAATACCCACACCATAAATGATTGTGTTGAACACTGAGGTAAAAGTCAAACTAGCCAACCTGTGCTTATTTAAAGTTTGTTACTCTCTTTTTTGTGTGTTTCATATAATGTAGAAAATATGCCATTATATTATGTCTCTATGTTTTTAGTGTGTTACTGTATTTATTCTTTCCATATTTCTTGGAGTTTTGGGCTTCACAAACGTCAACGATAGTAAGCTTGCAAGCCGATCCTACTTAGCAATCCATGGATTCTATTTCATATCTAGTTTTCATTATTTTTATTTTCTGTACAATTAAAATTTTGGTTGTGATATCACACACCTTAATCAAAGATTCAAACTATCTTATGTTTATTTCGGTTTCCTGCTGCAGTTAGTATCCTCAATGCAATGAAAACAAAACAGGAAAACATGGTGCTAGGAACTTGGAAAGGTTCTGATCCCTGCAACTCTCATTGCGATGGAGTCACCTGTACAATATATGGCTAGATAAATTCACTGTAATTATCCCCTCCTTGGCTTTTATGTTATTACTGCAATTTCAAGATATCTTGTCACTGTAATTTCAAGATATGTTTATGTTTGGGATTTTCTTTTACATTAATTTTATATTTCAGGAGTTGAATTTCTAAGAACAAAGTAGTTATCTTGGTTGATAACCCTGTCTATAATTTTGAATAAAGATCCATATTAGAGTTAGTTTGATTTGATTTTCTATATCATTGTGTATGTGCTTGGCTACAAATCTTCATAAACTTCTTGGGCAATTTTGTATTAATGACTTGAGTACCTTACTGAATAATTCAACAAGTATGTGATTTTTATTAAGAACCAAAATAAGTTTGTAGTTTTGATTAAAATTTTATGTTGGTTTTGACTCTTTTTTTTAAAATCAATAATCGTTGTTTAGACATCTACCTTGCAAGGGACTTAAGGGACAAATTCCAGTCGATATCTGTCATCTTAATGAACTTCAAACACCGTAAGTATATAGATTATATATATGAATGAGTATTGACAATTACTATTATAGACTAAGGTATTGATAAGTTAATCCATGAATATATTCCTTGGGTACCACAGGGATTTGTCATACAACCCGCAGTTGAGTGGAAGACTTCCACATACCTTGGGAAACTTGACTAAACTGAAAAAATTGTGAGTATATACTAACCCTAACTCATCATACGTTTTGAAGTAGTGGCACAAATTTAGATTGAAATTATATTTACTATTGATATATATATCATGCTCAGACTGCAATCTAATAGTAATTTTGTGTAATGCTCAAGGTTCTGATCGGGTGTAATTTCATTGGAAACATCCTAGATGAATTGGGCAACCTGGTTAATCTTGAATTTTTGTAAGATTATCAGTGTACCATTAATAAATATTCATGTTATATTTTGTTATGTCAGGGATTTTAATTCCAATAACCTTAGCGGTCCAATTCCTACCTCATTGGGTAATTTAGTTAAGGTCAACTGGCTAGCTCTTGCGGAAAACCAACTTACTGGAACTCTCCCGGTCTCCAATGCAAGCCAACCTGGATTAGACAGACTCGTTGCTGCACAACACTTGTAAGAAATATGGAATGTTTTTTGTTTATTTAGTTCCCATTATTGGAGAAATTACTGATGAATTTCTTATTGTTTCCCGTTATTCAAGCCATTTCAACCAAAACAAGCTTACAGGTTCCATTCCACCCAATCTTTTCAACTCGAGTATGATACTACTTCACATGTATGTGAAACAGATATGTATCTTTCTAAGTTTGTAATGGTGAATATGGGTTAGAGAGATTAATGACTGTTCATATTTTTTTATATGCCAAACTGCTTCATAGCAATAGCTTTACTGGAGAGATCCCCTCTACTCTTGGACTTGTACAAACCTTGCAGGCCTTGTGAGTATCAAATTTTCCATCACACTTTGTACTGATGCATTGTTATTTAGATTATGCATAGCTTTAAAGACCCAGTAAAATGATTTAAATGTAAAACAAAGTTTGTCTTACTTTATTTGCTATGTATGGATACAGGAGGCTTGAAAAAAACTCTTTAAACAGTACAATTCCGTCCAAGATCAACAACCTACAAAATCTCACTGAATTGTAAGAATCTTCTTATATCTTCTCTCTGGTTTTTAGAATTGACGTCTTCAATCATGCATAAATATTGACATTCATAGGGTATTTTCATGTTAAACCCACTGCCTTTCTAGTGAGGATAATTAGTGACAAACGAACTATCCGGTGAAGATAATTAGTGACAAACATGCTACAAAACTTTGTAACAGAGCTCTGGAAAACACATCAAAACAAATAATAAAACCCTCAACTCGATTGCTCATTTCCAGAACATGATTGATCTACCTCTAGAATCTGCTTACAAAAACTTGATTCAAAAAACAGAGGTCAGTGCTCCAAATGACTCACTTGTAGCCCATTAGACGCCTTTGCATGTATCAGTTTACAAAGCGCTTTAGTGACTAGAAGGAATAATAGTGGAGAAAGGGGACAACCTTTCTTGATGATTTTGGAGGCAATAAAAAAGTGTGAAGCTGAGCATTAACTAGAATAGAAAAAGTGGTTGAGGAAAACTAGCCCTCCATCCATCTTAATGAAACATCATTAAAACCCCACCTTAAGAAGTAGGAATCTGAGGTAGAGCCAGTTAACTTTCTCAAATGCTTTGGACAGGTCTATCTTTGTAATCAAATTCTGTTTGTTGCCTTGACAAAGTGAAGGACTATCTCGGCTGTCCCTATGGCATCTTTAATGTCCCTCTTAAGTAGGAAACCCATCTTTTCTCTCGAGATATGTTTAGAAAGATGGGGTTTGATTCTAGTTACAATGATGCTGGAAATGACTTTAAATTTTATACACACTATTGCAAAGTGAAATTAGACGTAATTGATCAAATGATTGAGGAGAATTTACCTTTGGTATCAGAGTGATGAATATTGTGTTGATATCAAGCCATATTGTCCCAACAACAATATCGCAGAGGATGATAGTCACGTGTATGATTACATGAAGGTGTTTGATAAACCATTCTTGGTGTGAGAAACCTATCTCAACCTAAGCCCGAAACAACCTTGAAATAATTCCCTAATAGTCTATCAAGTTGTTACCTTAACACCCTTCCTTATCTTTCCCTAATGTCACTGCTTAAGCCGTAGCCTAAAGGCAACTCCCAGCCCCTCTGAAACTACAAACATACTTACCTATTGAAATTCTAAGATAACATCAAGTCATAGTCACTGTAGGATCTGGAATTTGTCATTTTGGACAGTCATTGTTTGGTTGGAAATTATTATAGTTTGGCAGTCCTAGTTGTCTACTAATTGAGGGCTGAAAATCACCTTGTTTGGGACAGTCATTCTAGCTATTCCCTTGGCTGCAAAATACCTTGTGCTAGGAAATTACATTTCACCTCCTTTTGATTGGAAATAGCATCCTATGGACAGTCATTGAAACACATATGTCAAAAGGGATATGACCATTGGGAGGACGTCCCTACTGATTAAATAGGTTTAATTATGTAATTATATTTATTACACACGCCTCCATCATATTCAAGGAGATACCAACAATCTGAAAAACATAATTTTCAACAAAGGTGACACATTTTGAGTCCAAGGTTGTTGAAGCACTTCAACACCTTGCACAAAATGAATTGTGGATGTGGGGCAACAAATCAGTAGCCAAGGGATCTCGTGGAGGACACATAAACTCTATCAGCATGGAAAGGAATTTTATAATTTGTGAACAGAAGTTTCAACACAGAGTATGTTGTTAGGAATCAGGATTAAGGGATTAGTATTTCTGTATGGTTGTGTTTCCAACAGGATGTTATTAATAGTATGAATCTGTGGGGATTGATAGGAAGAGTACTACCAGGCTCTAGGTTTTCTTGCTTGTGAACCTTTTGAAGGAATTGAGGGATATATGGAAATCCAAGTTTTAGTATGCTGAACATGCTATCACCTGCTCAGACAATGATATATAAATAATATTATTTTTTATTAGGAATAAAAGGGAAGGATCTTAAATTAGGAAAAGAAAGATAATCATCAATGAAACATATTTTCATTAAGCTGTAATTAAGCAATAGAACTGGCAAAGGCTAGCAAAATAACAAGTATAGCAAGACATATGGGTAGCAAATGCTCACATATAGTTTTAAAAGACCCTAGGAATACCCTCCTAACTTTGAGAAATCAATTCGAGCACTACAATTGTTGACATATCAAGGCACCAGAATCTAGATTATTCACCACCAAAAAATTTTGTCAAGGAGTTCTTAAAATGTCTCACTCTACATTAATAAGCTTCTCAATTACTTTTTTACCATTATTGCTTTTCATTCTGAAAGGAAAAATTTAAGAATAGAGATAATAGCTACTCTGCGTGAATTGAGTCATTCTAGAATATCTAATCTAATAGCTTATTCAAATTTTGATTGAATCTTAGAAAAAATTTACAATTCCATCTCTACTTCTGCATGGCCTTCCTTTTGGAATTACAAATTTCTACCTTTTTAATTTGGTAAATACACCCCACTAAAATATGCTAGAGAGAATGAACATGAGACAGTTTTATCACTTCAGTAAGCCCACCTTTCCACCAGCTGGATCTAGCAACATAACTGTTCTTCTCTGACTTATATTTTTAGCTTTCTTATGTTCCTCTCTCTGCAGTTCCTTCTTCTCCTGTCAAACCCAATGCAATTAGATTCAATGGTTATAGATCAACTTCTCAGTTAGATTAATGTGCATAAAATACAAGCCAGACACAGAAGTTCCTACATTGCAAGGTAAAAAGAAACACACAAGGTAAAAACACACCAACACACTGCAAGCTCAAATGTCTTGGAAACAGAGCAATGAAAAAACTACAAAGTTTGGAAAAAGTAAGAATTGATGCCCAAAACTTGTCTGTTCTGCAAGAACAAAATGCGCACTGTATCAAAATAAGAGACACTACACATAAATTTTGTAGTAGGGAACAATAATAAAGAATACAGAATATTTCCTGGTCAAAATGCTTCAAAAATAATTCCAGTAAAAGCTTGATCAGAACAGATGGCCAAAATAGTAGGTTTTCAGCTTTCACTCAAGAAAACATTATAGAGGGAAGAGCTTGATTTCGTTATACACTATTGACATTCTTTTTGGTATAGTCTGTTCTAAACTCTTTAGGATTGTTGAAGATGACATTTATGATAGCTGCATTCACAATTTCCTACCACTGAAAGTTTTCTTGTTTGACAACCCTTTAAATGAGAAAGACATCATTATCATTGACACAAAGCATGTTATGTTCTTAACACTAATCTCAATCATATATTCAAGTCTGATATATATAAGGCATACATTGGGATAACTACACAATACACTTTCTGACAATCATATACCTTAAAAAAATTTCTAACCATTGTCACAGTGATTCAGATTGGTACATTGAATTAAAATCAAGATTCTAACTTGTTTATTGATGTATATGTTGTTGTCACTATCACTTGCAAGGGCATAGAAGAAACATATTTTTTGATTTCTTGGAGCATGCTAAAATCATTGGAAAGCTTTGTCATATTGATATGCGTTCAACCATAAATCTGATAACCATATCTAAATATTGAAGTTAATTCATTTAGCCTTGAAGACAAGCACTGTCACCTATATTTGAACACATTACTGAAATACACATTTGTATGTATTTGTGTATATATTTACATATTTATTGATTAGCTAATTTCTCTGTTCTTTGCCAAGTGCAGGTTGCTTGTCACTTGTTTTGTTGGACCAAAGTAATGGCCTATGCAGATTATTATGCGCGTGCTTTGACAAATGGCGTTCTAACATCCAAAGATGTAATGAGCTCGAGATCATGATTTATATGCTTCCCCAAGAAGCTGAAAGTTCTAAGGTTGTTTTATTCAGTTAACATGCTAATAATAACAACCTAAAATTGCCTTTACTATTCAGATAGGGAAAACAACCAAAGTTTTCCTCAAAGCGGGTTAAATGGCTGAATTAGATGTTAGAAGAACTGAGGTATTGGGAAATTCAACAAAAATTATTCACTGCAAAGTTCATTCATATATTGCTTGGGAAGAATTTCTTGCTTTACGCAATGCTATCATTGATCTTCAGGTCTTATGGAGATATATTTCATGTTCATGTATATGTAGGTTTGCTGGTTCTAAATGTTTATGCATTTTGAGTACACCTGTTGTTTGTTGGAATTGTTTTTTTTGCCATGTTAAATCTTGTGAAATTACTATGTACATTTTCAGTTATTTGTTTGCTCTTTTTAGCGAGTAGCAAAATTTATTACTTAACATGTGTTGTTTGTAGGTAATTTTACTCGCAAGATTTATAACAACATGAGGAGAGAGGTTGTTGCAATGTAGATACAAAAGCACGTGTGCAAATATAAAGCTCAGAAAGCTTAGAAGCATGTGGAGTGCGGATACAGAAGCATGTGCGTAGATAAAAAGCTCAGAAAGTGGGCCATTGAGTATGAAGAACCTGTTGCTGAGACTTTTCCATTGAGTATGAAGAGCCTATTTTTGAAGCTTCCAGGGGATCTAAGTATGGTTTTGAAGATTCCGCGAGATCTAAGTATGGCTTAGCAGCCAAGTACAAGTGGGATGGTTTAGCCATTGTAATATTTTGAAAAGTCATCAATGTACTAGATGGTTTTCATGTAAAGTTTAATGGAGATATTTTTTAGAAAACTCATATTTATTATAATACTTGACATTTCATATAATATAATTTGTGCGGTTTAAAATTTATATGGTTGTACTTTATATTATTTATAAGTGTTGTAATTAACTAATTAATGTGACATTCCATAATTCACATGTGTATTAGATGATGATAAATAATGTATGATTCATTTTTTAATTTAAACATCATATTATATTAAAAATTTATATTGATTGATAATGGACACCATTAAAACTACTAAAATATAATAACCACACATAAAACGACTAAAAATGACTAAATTAGTGACCAATAAATGAGATTAATGACCAAAATTCTATAAAATGACCAAAAATTGAGAGATATGTAATCAAACAATGAGATATAAATGACCAAAAAATGACCAAAATTCGCATTTCAATGACAAAAAAAAGGTTTTGGTGGCTAATTTACAGTGTTTTATTACACGACCAAATTTAGTCATATTCTAGTTTTTCATGAGGTCATTAATTTGGTCATAAATGTGGTCATATATTTGGTCATTGATTCAAATATATGACTAAATTAATGACCAAATATATGACCAAATTAATGACCAACTGACAAGCTATAAATGACCAAAATGAAAATGATCAATTTTGGTCGCATAATAAAAGACCGCAAATTAGCCACCAATGATCGCCAAACCAAAAGTGGTCATTGATATGCGGATTTTGGTCATTTTTTTTGTCACTAATATCTCATTTTCTACTAGTGGATGCAGAGATGTCTACAGAAGAAGAACATCACCCAGAAATTCCTTTAAATAAAGAAGAGGGAAATTTAAGGAATGGAAAAATTTGGGTAGACTTAAACGACATTCAAGTTAATAAATTCGACTAAGAAGAACTGTGAAAGAACTTGGATCAGAGCTAAGAAAGGTTAAAGAAGATAATGAACGAATTCTAAAAGTTCAACCAGAATGAAATGTTATTCTATTAGCTAAGACACATAACAATGAAAAAGAAAAGAATAAGGAATTTGAACATGACCTACCTAGAACTGCACCTTACAAACATAAGGGAAGGAAGCTGAAATTCTCCAACCATTAAACTGAAACTTCCAGTGAAGATTCAGTTAAACATCACTAACAAAAACAACAATATTCAAGCAAAAGTAGTGATGATAACAAAAATAAAATAAAATATAGACCATATGAGGAAATCTCTGGGGAGTTTAAGAAAATTAAACCACCAATGTTTAATGGGAAAATTGACAAAGACGAAGAGGTGGAATCCTGGTTGTCAGGAATGAAAAAGTATTTCCAAATATACAACTATTTTGATGAATTAAAATCCAAAATGGCCATCTATAATCTGACTGGAAAGACAAATATATGGTGGGAGGATATAAATAAGGTGAAGGGAATAAAATAAATATATGTAACTTGGAAAACATTTAAAAAGATTTAAAAAAAATTACTTATCAGAACAATACTACGAAGAGAAGCCCAAAGAATTTTATGAGTTGAGGCTAGGAGCCATGACTATGAAAGAAATTTGCAGTAAGTTTTTGAGCCTACTTCATTACGTACCTTACATCATTGATGAAAAACCTAAAATACAACGTTTTCTTAGTTTTTTTCCTATCATGTTCAAAGAACATATTGAGTATGATAATCCAAAGATGCTAGAGGAAGCAATGATAAAGGAAAACTTCTGTTACTACTAAAACAAAAATAAAAGGGAAAATGTACCAACTTGGAAGAATAAAAGGCAAAATAATTTTGATACAAGAAAGAAATAGAATAAATTCCAAAAAAACGCAGGGAATAACTATAGGGAGTATCGGGGTAATAACTACACAAGTTTTAAACCGCATAATTCTACAGTAAAAGAACCTCCTACTAGTTTTAACAAGAACCCAACAAAAAAAGATCCCTTAAAAAGTTGGGAGTGTTGCGAGACACATGAATTTAAACACTGCCCAATAAGAAAGAAGGATTTTAATGTTCACTCCATCCAAGAAGTAGTTACAGCTGGAGACATGGCGAGGAGCATGCCCATAATTTGTGCTACATTGGAAAACCGACAAGCAGATCATCAGACTTCCATGGTTGAAATCGAAGGTGTGATAAATAGTCAACTTATTTCCATTTTAATTGATCCAGGTGCTAGACTAAGTTATATATCACCTAGAATAGTTGAATTATGTAAATTAGTATAAAAAATGTTTGATAAGTCATGGTTGGTACAATTGGCCATTGGTACTAAGCGTAAAGTCACTAGTCTTGTTAAGGAATGTAAATTGATGATGAATGATTTCATTACACATCCTGATTTGAATATTCTTCCTTTAGGTTCCTATGATTTGTTAATAGGAATGGATTGGCTAGAAAAACACAAAGTAATGTTAAACTGTTTTGACAAAACCTTTACATGTACAGACGATAATGGAAACACTGTAAAAGTAAAAGGGATTCCTAGGAAGGTTACAATCAATGAAATATCTGCGTTACAAATGAACAATAAATAAGAAAATGATGTAAAGCGTTTGATATCTATATAATGAATGATAATGAAAACAAAAATAAACTTAAACTAGAACACATACCAGTCTTGAAGGAGTTTGAAGACATATTTTCGGAAGAATTCCCTAGACTTCCTCCGAAAAGAGACATTGACTTCATGATCGATATGATATCCGTAGTGGTACCAACCTCGAAATATCCTTACCGGATGGACATAATAGAACTTACATAGCTCAAAGCTCAACTACAAGAGTTGATGGATAAAAAGTATATTCGACCTAGTGTCTCTCCTTAGGGAGCATCGGTCTTATTTGTGAAAAAGAAAGACGGAACCTTAAGGTTGTGCATAAACTATCGACAGTTAAATAAAATGATCATTAAGAACCGATACATGCTACCCCAGATAGATGATCTATTCAATCAATTCCACAGAGCAACTATCTTTTCTAAGATAGAATTAAGATCTGGTTATCATCAAGTACGAATAAAAGATGATGACATCTTTAAAACTATATTTAGGACTCGCTATGGTCACTACAAGTTTGTCGTAATGCCTTTTGGGTTGACAAATGCACCTACTGCATTCATGTGTTTAATGAACAACATCTTAAGTAACTATCTGAATAAGTTTGTGGTTGTCTTCATCAACGACATACTAATCTACTCAAAGAACAAACAAGAACATAAGGAACATTTAAATATAATTATGCAAGTATTAAGAGAACAACAACTATATGCAAAGTTCAGTAAATGTGATTTCTTTAAATATAGGATTAAATACCTTGGACATGTAATGTCCAAGGATGGAATTTCTGTCGTCCCCGACAAAATCAAGGCCATCATTGAATGACCGGTTCCTAAAAATGTAACTGACATCAAATCAGCTCTACATTATAGTCTGCTGAAGGAGTCGAGAAGCCCAGTAATCACCACGGGGAAGATACAAATAATAAGTTGTTAGCACTCACATAAATCAGGAAGAAAGACCCATATGCCACCATAACTCATAAACAGAGAAAGATCTCTTCGGCTCTTGCCGACCACACAAAAGACCTAAGGACCCATACATTTCCAAAGTAAACGGAGCAAATTTCTTAATCTCTTATCGGACACACACAAAGATCAAGCGACCCATACATTTCCACCACGAACAAAGCAGAGCTCGGCTCTATCTTCCCACACAAGCCAAGCAGGAAAAATGAGGCTTGAGACAATATTCCAAGCACATTAAACCTCTATCCAAACCCTAGTTTTAATCTGGACAGATGGACGGTGGAGAGTGTAACCTGTATTCGTGTGGAAGACTTGGATGTGCTGTCATTTCTCAACCAGTTCACGCTTAAAATTCGTAAGTCAACCAAGGACAAAGTATCATAACTCTCGACCAGCATAATCATAAATAGAAATCATTGCAATCAAAACCTTACAATATAACCCAAATACCAAGAATCTTTGCATCGTATGAACCATGGCATGTAATGCCTAATGTGTTATTATGCCGAGAACCTTTAACACAATGCAACCATGGCGTAAAACACTTATTCCAAACTGTATTATATGGCAATCAAGTTATAAACCAAATATGCCTAGAACATAACCATCGTGGGTCATAGGGTAAGGCATAGCATAATCACAAACCACATTTTCTTATTGCTAGAACCTTATTTTTAAAACCCTTGCAACTTTATTAATATAAGGAAGGGTCACCATATGACTGTAGCATATGCCTTACAACCTTAAGCCATTATGTTTAAAGGTAGGATCACCACACACCATAGCTTAGACTATGGCAAGGCCTAAGGCCTTTCAAATTATCACTTAAGTCAACTTATTACATAAGGGCTTGGGTCAAGGCTCTGGATAGTCTTCCCAAGCCATATGCAAGTAAAGTCCTCATATAAAGTAATCAATTAAGAACAAGTGAAACGAAGAACATCACCTATGTGTACATGGCTGAAGGTTTCGGAAGGAGCTAGCCACTGTCACAATCAGCAGAACCTGTCATAACAAACAGGATAAAAATATTAAAACTTACAGAAGTAAATCATGATAAATCTGCTAGTAAGTACAATAAATAATGCATATAATTATTTTTTATTTATTTACGATTTTTAAGAGTATTAGACATAGAATCAACACTTTAATGACCTGTATTCATTGGGTCATTAATACTTTAAACACCAATTACCATTTTTATTCATTTTCTACACACCATTATTTTCTTATTCATTTTCTACCCACCATATATACTTTTTTCCTTTATCTTTTTATCAACCAATTACTTTTTTACACCACACACTTTTTCTTTTCATTTTCAATACACCAATTACTACACAGAACTATATATTCTACACATGCATTTTTTCGATCCATTTTCTACACACCGCACACTTTTTCTTTTCATTTTTTATATATCTTACCTTTTCTTTTCATTTTCCACACACCAAAAATATATACGCATTTTTTTTTATTATATACACCCTTACCTTTTCTACGCATGCAATTTTTCTATTCATTTTATGCACGCGTTACACTTTTTCCTTTCGTATTTTATATACCAATTACCTTTTGTATTCATTTTCCACACACCATAGCTAGAATATGTGTGTTCATTTATCACACACCATAGCTATTATTCTAGCTATGCATTTTTCTATTAATTTTCTACACACCACACACCTTTTCTTTTCACTTTCTATACACCAATTACCTTTTCTACACACCATAGCTATATATTCTACATATGCATTTATGTCTTATTAGAGACCAAAGCAAGCTTCGTGGCATTTCTTATATCTTTTTGAGATTAGGTTCTTTTTCCCTTACTCTCATGCACTTTTCCTAAATATGACAAAGTTATAATTGCTCTTTACACTCTCTTCGTTTGGAGCAAAGTTTCTTAATGGGACACATGTTATAATTATCTCTAAGTTATGGTATGATATGTTAGCCTTGTGTGAGTTTGAGTAATCTGAAACGTCTAGTTTACATTATGGACATGTACAATTGGGTATGATAGGCTTATATTCACAAAGAGATCACAATAAACACAACGTAAAAATTGTTTTTTTGGATTTTGACATTGGTTTCAGATAAGAGAAAATCCACTTGTAGCCCATTTTCCCATATTTATCTTAAAATAGTTGTGATCTTTCTTTATAACTAGTCTCACCACCATAACTGAGGTGTTAGGAGGTCAAGCTTAAGCATGAGCTCATCCATGATGAAATCTTGAATATGTTCTAGATTAAACTTGTTTGTTTCATTTAGGATTAATTTTTTCTTTAGATGTATCCAAGGAAGCCATTTCCACTATATACTATAAACAATATCATTAGTCAATTAGATGTGTTTTTAAAAATCCTTAACCCTACGAACCAGAAAGTTTCAACCAAAGTCCTACCTTCAAATTTAGCAATAGGTGGCCACTAGATGTAGTTATTTCTAAAGGTAATTAATGCTAGTTCAAAGGGTAAGCTCCTTTCAGGATACATATAACTCAATAACTTCCCATGGGGTCTTCACTTAGTGAAACTATGACATAATGCATTCGTTCCTGGGATATTATAGAATAGGCCTAATTTCACTAAATTTTATAATTGCTCTTTACACTCTCTTCGTTTGGAGCAAAGTTTCTTAATGGGACACATGTTATAATTATCTCTAAGTTATAGTATGATATGTTAGCCTTGTGTGAGCCTGAGTAATCTGAAACGTCTAGTTTACATTATGGACATGCACAATTGGGTATGATAGGCTTATATTCACAAAGAGATCACAATAAACACAATGTAAAAATTGTTTTTTTTGGATTTTGGCATTGGTTTCAGATATTTGGATTTTGTTAAGATTCAAAGTATCAAAATTTGTTCATCTAAGAAACAATTAAGAGAAAATCCACTTGTAGCCCATTTTCCCATATGTATCTTAAAACAATTGTGATCTTTCTTTATAACTAGTCTCACCACCATAATAAGGTGTTAGGAGGTCAAGCTTAAGCATGAGCTCATCCATGATGAAATCTTGAATATGTTCTAGATCAAACTTGTTTGTTTCATTTAGGATTAAATTTTTCTTTAGATGTATCCAAGAAAGCCATTTCCACTATATACTATAAACAATATCATTAGTCAATTAGATGTGTTTTTAAAAATTCTTAACCCTACGAATCGGAAAGTTTCAACCAAAGTCCTACTTTCAAATTTAGCAATATGTGGCCACTAGATGTAGTTATTACTAAAGGTAATTAATGCTAGTTCAAAGGGTAAGCTCCTTTCAAAATACATACAACTCAATAACTTCCCATGGGGTCTTCACTTAGTGAAACTATGTTATTATAGAATAGGCCTAAATTTTTAAAGAATCACCAAATCCTTGATCCCATAGCCATTTCTCAAGAGGTGCTCCATACTGTCCATTCCAGAAAAAGGAGTGCTCTTATTCTTAAATTGGACTTATCTAAAGCTTTTGACAGCGTTAACTGGACTTTCATCCGTCTTCTTCTCATTCAAATTGGGATTCCTCTTGTTGGGGTTAACTAGATTATGGGATGCGTTTCTTCAGCCAACTTTGCTGTGCTGGTTAATGGTTCTCCATCTTCCTTTTTTTCTGCCTCTCGGGGAATTAGGCACGGGTGCCCTCTATCCCCCCTCTTATTCATTCTAGTCATAGAGGGGCTTAGTCTGTTGATTGAGGATGCCAAACGCAATGGAAAGATTAAAGGAATTAAAATTTCACATCTGCTTTCCCTAACTCATTTACTTTTTGTGGATGATGTGATCCTATTTGGTTTGGGATCTGTTGAGGAATGGGTAGCCTTCAAAACCATTCTGGATATATTCTATGAGGCTTCAGGAATGAGTATTAATGCAAACAAATCAAGTTTTCTACAAAATAATCTAAGTATGGACACGATCCATAGAATCACAGATATTCTCCCGTTCAAAGTGGATGATATTCGAAAAGGGTTTGGCTATCTTGGCTATTTTCTTAAACCTTTAGGCTACTTGATTAAGGATTGGCTCTGGCTGGTTACAAAATTTGAAAAGAAAATTTCTCACTGGACAAATAGATTCTTGTCCTTGGGTGGTAGACTTGTCCTCATTAGATCTGTTCTATCTAGCATGTTAGTTTATTGGATGGCGTTGGTTCCAATTCCAACTTCTATATTAGACAAGCTCAGAAAATTGATTTTTGCATTTCTGTGGGGCTCTTCTTCAAAGACTAAAAAATTCCATCTTGTGGATTGGCACCTTTTGGCTCGTCCCATATCTCATGGTGGCTGGGGAATTAAACATCTTCCCAGCTTCAGCCTATCTTTAAGAATGAAAAGATTTTGGTTAGTTTTAAACAGCAAAGGTATCTGGAAGCTTCTGATTGCTGTTAAATATCTGAAAAATAAACCTCTCCATGTTTGGCTCAAGGATAAGAATTTCATTACTAGCAATGCCTCAATAATTTGGAGGGGTTTCATCTACACCATCTCCTGGATTGGTAGAGGCATCATTTGGAAAGTTGGGAACAGAGAGTCCATTAGTTTGGGTGCTGATCCTTTCATAGGTATGGGTTCTTTTTTTGTTCTGCCAAGAGATTTAAGGGATTACTTAGAAGACTATGGTATTACCTCTCTGGCCCAAGCTCATAATCAAGCTTCCTTTGCTTCTCATTATTGGTTCTCATCTAAGGAACTTGACCTCACCGGTGAATGGAAAATAGCTTGGGACAATTACATTAGAGGTTTGGAATATGGCCGCATTCATCTCAATAATCAAATTGATACCATTTCTTGGTCTCATATCAATTATACAGGTCCTCTTATTGCTGCTGAAGGTTATAAATGTATTTTCTCTGATATTTGTTCAGAGATTAATGATTCAGTTCTGAAAATTTTATGGACTTTGAGTATTCCATTAAAATTAAAATGCTTTATTTGGCCGATTCTTAAGGGAAAGATATTAACCTGGGATCAATTACAAAGCAGAGGATTTATGGGAACGAGTAGATGTGTTCTTTGTGAGGATAATGTAGAAGACATTCATCATTTATTTTTCAGCTGTCCATTCTCTGCTAATATTTTCAATTATTTTGCGGCAAAATACAAGTGCTCCTTCCCAGTTTTCATCACTGTTCACTCCTTTTTGGACCAATGGTTTAACTCTACAGCGCAATCTGCTCCCTTCAGATTTATTCCGTTGTTCATTCTCTGGGGAACCTGGCTTCTTTGGAATCATTGCCTATTTGAAAACATGAAACCATCTCTCTCAGCTCTGATTTTCAGGATAGAAGGTTTGATTAATTCTTTCCCTGTTCCGATTACTCTTCATAATTCCCGTAATCCTGGTCCTACTCCCATAAAAAACTTTCCTTGTGGTTTCTTTGATGGAGCTGCTGCGAAAAATCTTGGAGGTGCAGGTTTTGTGATTTTTATTAATGATTCCCACTTCTTCAGTTTTTCTATGGGATGCGGGAGTAGCACGAATACCAGAGCATAATTATTGGTTGTTTGGGCCCTTCTTAGAGCCAGTTTATTGATGGGAATTCCCTTGCAGTTGATTTTTGGTGATTCCTTGGTCATTATATCTTGGCTTAACAGATTTTCAGCACTTGATGTTCCATCTCTGATGCATTGGTGTTCCGATATTAGATATATGATTCATGTGGCCCCCCTGGTGATCTTTAAACACACTTTTCATGAGCATAATTCGCTGGCAGATGAACTTTCAAAAAAAGCTTTGCAATTGGATATGGGTTTTGTTTCTTATTCAGAAACATTGGATCGTTTGGTGATTAACCAAGGTAGTCTTGCTCTATTTTAGTTGTGCTGATACTTTATTATTCAGCCTATGATTTTTTGCTGTTGATGAGGTACCTCTGGATGTTCTGTTAGAATCTTCTCTGCCAGCATGTTTTTGCTCTAAAATGTATGGTTAAAGTTCACTTCAGATTTATCATCATTTCTGACCTGATTATTCAGGGATGATGAGGAAAGTCTGCAAAGATCAGACTTTTTCTTGTTTTGTTGCTCAGTTCTGGATATTTTCTCATGCATGAGACGGATCTGTTTTATCAGTCATCATATTGTATTGTAAATGATGTCTTTTGATTCAATTGAATAACAAAGACTGGTGTTTTTCCTTCTGAAAAAAAAGAATAGGCCTAATTTCATTAAATTTGATAAATAACTACCAAAACCCTTTTGTTAGGCCCCCTCCCAATACATAATCCCAATTAAAAAAACCTTATTTTTACTAGATATCCACTATTTTTACTAGATACTCCTTTTTATATGCCCACAATACCTAAACCCCCCCATACCCTACATCACCCACCCCAATAGTGACAATATTTTGACCCTATTTTTCACAATTCGAAAACCCCCCTTTATGAATGAACATGATAAGATGCTGGTCAACAAGATGAAGCTCGTGTGTAGCTTCCCAAGCCTTCCATTCACTCTTATGGTAAATGACTGAATGAAATTAGCATGAGAAAATATGCACAAGAGGGTTAGAAATGAGATATCTTACAAATGATTCTTCCTATGTAGAAGGCCTTGCATGATTAGATGTCGAAGAAGGATATTTTAGGATTAATCTCCATGAAAAACAAGAATCACCCATTTGACACACATAGTTTTAGCTTGTAAAGTTTTTTTTCTAATACCCAAGCCTTCAAATACTTTAGGGGTGCAGTATGGCTCCCATCTAATTCTTTGAAATGCCTTATTGTTTCCAATCTTGGCTTATAGAATTTTTTGGAGACACAATAGGAGGGATGGTAATTTATTGTGAATTACAACCAACACATCAATCAACATTTGGAATTTCTTCGCCAAGGCTAAGGGTTTCATAACTGAGTTAAGTACCTTATTAGGAAAATAAGACATTGAAGGAAGAAAGAAATGAATATAGCAAGATTTAGAATGAAAATGATAGAATTACCATACCAATAGGAAATTGTAGAGGAACCAAATACCACAAATAACAATACCTTTATTAATGAGCAATGTTTTCTTGCCTCTTCAATAGGGAAACCTACAACTGAGTACAAATTTACTTACAATATGCTTCATAAGACATCTCATTAACTTGCTTCTACTTCATTATAATATTGTTTATTTCCAACATACTAGGAACTTTCTAGTAGGAAGAACCTTTTAGTAAAACTTCTTTTAATAGTTTCTATCTATCCTTTTAGGAATTTCTAGTGACTTGGAACTTTCTCATAGGTATATCTTTTTAGTAAACCTTCTTACAATTATTTTCTTTACACTATATCTACTTCACAAGACTTATTTACTAGAGATGGCCTCAATACACAACTGATCTATCTACTTAAGGGCTGGTTAGGGTAGGATCCTAACATGCCCTCCCCTTAGAAAGTGGCATTTTCATAAAGGTTGAAGAAGAGGAACTTGTTGAAGTATATTTCTTGGTTCCCATGTAGCATCCTCAAGCTATGTATCTTTCCAAAATATTAATATCTCTTGGATAATGCATTGGTGGAGATAATTTTCTCATTAGTTAATGATGGCCTTATGATACAACTAAATGGAATCTTCTTTGTTTAATCCTGAAAGGCTAGTTTGAATACAACAATTAGAGATTACTATATTTTTGAGGCTTAGATGAATCCTAGAGTTATTGGGTAGCTCCAATTGTAAGCCATTGGACCAACATGTTTGATAAATTTATAAGGGTTATAAAACATGGGAGAAATTTGTTAGTGGTGTTGGTCCTTAAGTAAGGTCCACTTATAAGGTTGTAGGTAGAGGAATACCCAATCCCCGTGTTCAAAATGGTGATCAAAATGATGTTTATTAATATACTACACCATCATGTTACAAGACATTACTAGATTATCCTCGAGAGTGGGGAGAGTGTTGACTCAATTTGTGATGATTTTGTCAACCTAATACACCTTAGAGACTCTTTGTAAGTATGATAGTATTGATGGGACGTTTTGGACATAGAAGACCTCAAATGGCGTCATTTAAGGGGAACCAGGGCAAGTTGTACTATACCACCATTTTTCTAGAGGCAACCATTGAACCCATTGGGATGCTCTGAAGTAAAGCACTGCAAATATGCTTCCAATAACTTATTTATAGTTGTGGTTTGATCATTAATTTGCAGGTGATAGTTTGTATTGAGATTTAGTTCAGAGCCTTCGAACCAAAAGTAATCTTGCTAGTAATTGCTCGTGAAGGTAGGATCGTGGTTTGTGACAATAGATTGTAGCATACCATGGAGTTTAAATGATATTATCTAGGAATACTTTAGATACTATAGAATCCTTGAAGGGGTGTTGTAAAGAAAAAAAATGAGCATATTTGGAAAGGTGATCAACCACAACCATGATTACAAATTTATTTCCCAATTTTGGTAACCCCACAATGAGGTCCATAGAAACATTAGTCCATATAGCTAGAGAAATGGGTAAAGGTTTAATTTTACCTATATGTTTTACAATCTCATGCTTATTCCATAAGAAAATTTCACTGTCTACAACAAAGGTGTTGATGTACATATTCATCCCTTCCTAAAAAAATGATTGTATGATCCTTTTATATGTTTTATGAAACCTTGAATGACCTACTATGGGAGATGAATGTAGCTAAGATAACAGGTGTGATTGCAATGTTGATTACTTGTTTAGATATATATTCCCTTTATAGTGAAGATATTAATTTTTCCAAATGTATACTAGACATCCATGTAGTACAATTTGAAGTTGTTGGATCATGCTAGTAGTCCTGCTATCTATTAACAATTCATTGCAAATTTCATTCAACAAACCTAATACGATGAAGGAGAGCTAGAAGAGGTAAGATTCTACTTCATATTTCCAAGAGAGAGAATCTGCTACTACATTCTACTATCCCTTTTTATAAATTATCTCATAGTTATATCCCAATAATTTTTGTGTCCCATTCTTATTGCTAGTGGGAAGAACTATCTTTGTTATAAGAAGTATGTAAGGCTGCAATGAATGGTTTTATTTATTTTTTCAAAAAACTGGTGTTGGCAAGGGATGAACTAGGGGGTTCATGCTGTTTTTCTAATCCATAACTAATAAATAGCAATAAACAACATGAAAGTAGAGTGAACTAAATATAATAAATTGAAAATGCAAAATAAAAATGACATGTAAAATGTGGGTAAACGAAACCACAAAGCGAATTTATATCGAACCTAGTGGAGCTGCTAAAACTTTTGAGGGTGTTTTCACACCAGAACATGCGGAAAGGAACCTACTAAGGTTTAAGGAAACTGAAGTAGATTTTAAAAATGGAAAAAGAAAATTACTAAACTAAACAAGGGAAATGTCAGAAATAAAAACTAAACTATGCATATGCATGAAATAAATATAAACTAACATTTTTGGAATTCTTTAACAAACAATGGGTAAGAGAAATAATTATTTTCTTTTTTTATTATATAAAAAATAGGTTTTACAATCGAGCAAGGAATACCTCGGAAAAATGGTGGCAAGGGCCCTTGCAACCATTTGAAATAGAATGCTCCTGGTCTCCTAGTAGCCTAATGCTCTCCAACCACATGTCACAAGGTGCAAACTCTCCCAAGGAGCTAAAACTAGAATGCTCAAGGGGATTCAAGCTTTTAGTGGAAATTCTGATAGAGTCATAGTATGAAAAATGCATGGAAAAAGAAATGTAAAATGGCGTACCTTCATATTCAATATCTAGGAAAAATGGCCCTTGGAAAATAATAGTTGTGGCAATCAATATGAAATGTGAATAATGTACCAAATACTAAGTTATTTGTTTAGCTATAACTATCAAACAAGGTGCCTAAATGTGATTTTTTTACCAAAAAATGGCGAAAAAAGGGGATTATGTTGAAAATATTGTTGTCATTCATGTCAAAGAAAAGGAAACTACAAATAGAGATTGCAACATAAATATTATTGGAAATATTGCTTTTGGATTCCTAATCTATATACCATATATTTGAAGGGATTTTCATGCTATATACCTAGCTCAAATTGGAGTATAGATTATATGGTTGGAAATATTATTACGATACCTTTCCAATGATATAAGGAAGTCCCTCTAACTCTATATTAATGATTATAAATGAAATAATTTTTAATGGAAACCTAATGAGAATGTTATGTCGCTCTTGCTAGGATATTGTACAATGTTATGTCATCCCAAAATGTGATTGAAGATATATATAAATAAGTGGAAAAATCTCTTCATTCTATCATCCATTCAAGCAAGGATGGATCTCTGAAAAGGTGCACAATTCCAAGGAGAAGATGAATTGTTTAGGGTTCTTGATGATGATTTCTGAGGTTTTATTTAAAGATGTTCTAGAATCTTGAATATGTTTTTGAAACATTCTTGAATATTTTTTTGAAGGATTTATAAGGAGAGGGATGTGCACCTTATGAAAAAAAAAGGGATGTCTTCTTGAAGGTACTTATTTGGTTAAGAAAAAATGTAGGCACTATGATGGATGCATAGTATTCAGTGTTATCTTGCATAATGTAGAATGCATAGTGAAGAGTGAGATAATGCGACAATACTGAAGATTGACTTGTGTAGTGAAGAGTATGAAAGTGTGATGGTAGTGAAGTTTTTTGTGCACACTATAGAGTACTATTGTATGATAGTAGTGAAGTTTGTCTTGCATAGTGTAGAGTGCACAGAGCAGTAACATAGTGCATAGAGCAGAATGCACAGAGAAGAGTGCATAGAGTAGAGTTTCCATAGTAGAGTGCATAAAGAAGCCTTCATAGATTAGAGTGTAGAAATAAGAGTGCATATAGAAGAGTGAAAAATAGAAGAGTGTGATAGAACATAGTACTTAGAATAAAGTGCATAAAAAAGAGTGCGATAGGTGAAGTGTCATAGAGTACATCATTATAGAATTCAAGGAGTTGGTGCTTCCTTTTAGTTGGAGTTGGATAATATAGGGAGTTGGTTCTTCCTTCCAATTAGAGCTGGAGAACTTAGGCAATTGGTGCTTCCTTCTGTTAGGATTATTAATCCTCCCTTGTCCAATTTGGTCATGTGTCTAAATCAGGAGTCATGTCTAAATCAGGATTCCATCCAGTCTAGTTTTAGTCACTAGCACCATTGGGTCCACTTAGCATAATTGGGGCACATGTTCCAGTTAATAAAGTGTGGGGAACACTAATTGAGGCCTATTGTCACTGATTGCACTTGCATGCATCAATTTAGGATCCTCCTAGATAAATCCCTACAATTTAGGAGCCACTGGGAGTGCTGATAACAATCTAGGTTAGTTGAGTTGAGTTGGTGACTAGTCAAGCTCAGTTAGGAGTCAGTTACATTCAGTTCTATTCCTCTACATTCAGTTAGTGCTAGGTTTGCATGGATGCATGTAGGAGAGGCGCATTACTCACCTACCATAGTCAGTTAATCTTAGTTAATAATGAATTAGACACTTGAGTTGTGATTTGGAACTCTGATGAACTCCGATAATGATTTAGACAAGGTTAACTAACCGTTCAGTCCTCCAATAATAATTTCGACAAGGTTAGTTGACCATCCAGTCAAGTAGAGTCTAATCAATTCGAATTTCCTCACATGGATTCAAATTGATTGTGGCTATTTATCCATTGTAATTCATTGTAATTATTATCTAATTACTTTTGATTAATGAAAGCATTCACAGTTGCAAGCCTTTTTTGCACTGTTTCATTCTTCAATTACTGAGTAAATTGTGTGATCTATTATTGTGAGTTGTCTGTTGATCCATAGATCTATGTGCTCAATTTAATATGGTATTAGAGCCTTGGTAGGACAAGGCACTTCTCCTACTATAGATCCATACTTGGATCATTTTGTTTTAGCAAAATTTCTCCTTCTAGTACTGCACCAGAAGCGAAGAATTTACTACTTAATATCCCAAGTTAAGGAATTGTTGATCAAGATTGCTTGATGAACTATGCTGGGTGTGAAGGAAATTCCAAAATTTGCAGACGGTCGACCTTATTTTGTCTATTTGATTATGTGATTTACAGGTTTATCATTCCTCTTCACTGCATTTTCTACAAGCAGCTCAATCTCCTTCATAGCATTTGCTAGAGCAGCCCAGTATTCTCTACTGCATTCTATATGGCCCCTCCAATGGAGCTCCTCACTCCTTTCAACTATCAACAGTGGAAGGAGGACATGGAGATGTAGCTACGCTCCAAAAAAATCTTCAGAATCACAATGGAAGTAGACAAAGAACCAATTCATTATGTTGACAAAGAAAATTATTGGAACAGGCTTGATGAAGCCTACAGATGCTTGTTCCTCTCAATCTCTTGAAATCTTCTCTTCCATATCAATGGATTGAAGACTCCCAAGGAGGTTTGGGATAAGCTTGCCTCCTTATTTGAAAAGTAGTATGATCTGAGGGTCTATCAGCTGGATAATGAGCTGATCTCTCTCCATCCAGCCAATTTCGAAACACTCAATGACTTGTTCACAAAATTCAAGAATCTAGTGTTCCAATTGAAGCTGTGCAAGGTAGAGAAGGATGATAATCAACTCATCCTTGCCATTATCTCCAAGTTTGGAGTAGAATATTCAGTATTTGTATCAACATTTCATTCTATGAAGCTCTCTACTCCAAATTAGAAGATGCCTACTCTTGACTCTTTCATTGAATCTCTTACTCAGGAGCATGACAAACTGATCCAAATGGGGATCATTGGATCTTCCAGAGATCAAGAACTTGTTACAAGAGGACCTAAGGTAGCGAATGACAAAGGGAAGCAAAAGGATGAGTATCATGTAGAGAAAGAGTAGTCAAAAGATCCTTCAAGTTCGAAGAGAAGCAAGAAGAATGGCAAAGGAAAGACACTCTTTTCTTACCATTGAAGGGGATTTCATCTAGAAAGCACCTGTATGAGAAGAAAAATAGATGAGATGGATCTTCTTCTGAAGAATCATAACACTATTATACCTTCTAGCACAATGAAGGCTGACTAGAAGGAAGAAAATGAAGAATATGAAGAGACATGCCATGCATTGAAGGCTAGCTGCTCCACAGCACATGCCTTCCTCATTGATTTTGGAGATTCCAATCATATGGTTGCATCCAAAGAATCATTCTCTTCCTTGCAGTATTTTGATGCTCCTAGTATTCAAATGGGAAATAGCAGTAAAGTTCAAGCCAAAGGGAAGGGATCTATCAATCTTGAACATGGAAAATTCAAAGATGTGCTTTATGTTCCCTCCCTAGCTGCAAACTTGTTATCTGTATACCGGATGACTCATACTGGCTCTCCAAAGCGAGTCATATTTTTTCTTCACTCACTGGAGATCACATCTATATCTACTAGGAACATCATAGCGAAGGGTGCCACAAATCATGCCTCTAAGGCATATGAGGTCTCACACTTCATTCCATTTTCATAACCAGTGCACTCTCAACAGCCATTTGCAAGGGATGGTAAAAAAATTCCATCTATATCTTTTGCAGTTTCCACTAGTATTATAGATCCAACTATATTAGTTTATGAGATTGAGATTCAGGGAGATTCAAATCGAGATCCAGTCCCTCCTTCCAAATTGGAACCTAGGAAGATGACTAGAAACCAATATGACACTCAAAAGTGAAAGACCCTTGTGCTATGTCATGAAATATTACCTCCTTTAGAGAGATGCAATAGACTCCCTGTAAGATGCTACATGGAAAGGACTCAGTCTCACTACATTCAGAAGAATAGAGCTGATCATACACCTCTTCATCTAGCAAGAGACAAAGGTTACATTCCTCCTTCTTTCCATCATCATTTTGGGAGAACATGGAGAAGTCTACATGCCAGGATTGTTAGAATAATCAACCCATATTTACCTACCTTAGACATTAATTAATTCATTTTTGTCTTATTTGCCTAGTTTCCTATGTTCCACTCTATGCAAGTTGTCTTCTACATGTCATAGAAGTCAAACTTGCTAAAAATGAGTCATGGAGCACTTGGGAAACCTCATGGAAACCATATTTAGCATGTCTTATTTATTCCAGATCCTCCAAAGTGCATATCTATTTTTTTTGCAAAGCTGCCTATTTTATTTAGAACGCAAAAGGGAAAGCAAGACTAGGTGTAGTTTACTTGTTTTTTAACCACATCATCCTCCATCCTTATCTCCTAATAAAAGAATGTATGAGTTGTCTTTCCATCCATTATTATATTTCCTACTTGACTTTTCCAATTCGTGAGCCTCTAAGTGGATTTGGAAACTGCTTTATGCACCTATGGGGGATTTGACTAGATTTAGTAAGCCTACTTTTTGACTATTTTGAATGGCATCCTTATGCATTAGAATCTCTCATGTAATTATATATTTCAGAAGCCTATGACTTGACAAGGTTGGATATTGTACACTTATCCAATACAGATTACTGTTATGTTCCAATTTCAGTCTCCTTTATTTGTAATTTTGCATGTTTAATTAGCAATTTTGTGAGTGTAATTGTTCTATCACTTGGGTTCAATTTCCACATGGTATCAGAGCCTTTGTAGATCGATTTCTCTCCTTCCATATTGCTATTGCAGGTTCAACATCTTGACTGGGATCATATTCTGCTGATTAAAGGGCACAGTTTCTGAGCTATGGATCAATCTCAGAAGATCATCTTGACTCCATTTAATTTATTTGAATGGAAAGAAGAGATGGAGAAACTGTTGATAGAGAAAGGTCTCTATAGGGTGACTATGGAAACTGAGGCAGAGACCAATGCAACTATAGAGAAAATTAAATGGCACAACAGGAGGGATGAGGCCTATGGTCTTTTGAGTCTAAGCATTTCAAGAGACCTCCTCTTCCATCTTGATGGATTGACATCACCTAATGAAGTGTGGGAGAATATTGTAGAAATTTTTGGTAATACATATGAGATGAGAGGACATCAAATCGAGAATGAATTGATCTCTTTGAGTCCCAATAGCTTCAAATCCTTGCAACTCTATTTTTCCAAGTTTAAAGCCCTTGTTTTGTAGCTAAAACAATGTGGAATTGAAAAGAAGGAAGAGCAACTAGTTTTGGCCATACTCTCAAAGCTTGGCCCTAAATATTCGGTGTTTTTTTTTACCTTCCATGCCACCAAGTTGACAGCTCGAGCCTGGAAGATGCCTAAGCTTGCAGAGTTCATGGAATCCCTCACACAAGAACAAAATAAATTGGTGATGATGGGCACCATCAAACCTTCCAAAGACCAAGATTTGGTTGCTGGAGATTCGAGGGTGGATTCAAAAGGCAAGAAGAAAGATAAGAAGCCACCTAAGCAAAAGAGAGACAAGAACAAGTCTCAAGAGGAGCCCCAAGGCTCCAAGAAGAACTTCCAGAAGAAAAAGAACAAAGGAGAAATGACCAAGTGCGCATACTGTAGTAAGGGCTATCATCCTGAGAGCTCCTGTATGAAGAAGCAAATTGACATGTTGACCCAACTCCTGGAGAAGAATAACATCTCCCTTCCCGATTGCTCAAAGAAGAGGGAAGAAGGATCAAATTCATAGGACAGAGAGAGAGTACATGCTTTGGTTGATGGCACATCAAGCTCACCTAGATTCATCATAGACTCTGGAGCTTCAAGACATCTGGTTTCCACCAAGGAGGAATTCTCCTCTCTTGACATGTTGAAAGGTCCACCAATAGTGTTGGGAGATGACTCTCTCACTGACAGTTTGGGGAAAGGAAGGATTGATATTAACCATGGTAAGTTCAATAATGTGTTGTATGTTCCAGGTATTTCCTCTAACCTCTTTTCAGTGTATCAGATGACTCACACAGGGTCTCCAAAGAAGTTCATATTCTCCCCTGATGATGTTGAGATCATAGAGATCTCGAATGGTAAATTCATTGCAAAAGGTGTTGTAGATCACACTTCAAAGGTATACATGTTTTCCCATTTTCTACCCTACTAAAACCCCTCTGCTCTTCTGATTCATGCTAATGAGGCAAACAAGCTTTGGCATGAAAGATTTGGCCATCTTAACTATAATTGTCTTTATGATCTGAGTGAAAAAGATATGGTCATAGGGTTACCAAAGATTAAGTTTTCCAAGGGAGTCTGTCAAGGTTGTATCCTAGGAAAACACCTAGAGCATAAATTTGAGAGAGCTAGTCATGAGAGAACCTCTGCACCTCTTGAGTTGATCCACACTGATGTTGCTGGTCCATTTCCTCATATGTCCATGAGTCAAGCCAAATATGCATTGACCTTCATAGATGACTTTTCTAGGTATTGTTGGGTTTACTTCCTAAAGCATAAGTCTGAAGTTTTTGACCTCTTCAAAGTCTTTAAGGCCTTAGTTGAAAACCAGTCTGGGAGGAGACTCAAGTTCCTCATATCTGAAAATGGTGGTGAGTATGTCAAGTATGAGTTCATTCAATATTGTAAAGATGCAGGTATTCAAATGCAACATTCGATCCCTTATACACCACAGCAAAATTGTGTTGCTGAGAGAAAGAACAGATCACTGAAGGAGATGGCAACCTATATGATGGAGGCTAAGACTTTGCCACCAAAGTTTTGGGCTGAGGCTATAAACTGTGCATCCTACATTCAGAATAGGGTGCCTCATAAACAGCTTTATGGAATGACTCCTTTCAAAGCTTGGACTGGGCACAAGCCAAATGTGACCCATTTCAAGATTTTTGGCTCAAAGCCTTGGGCTAGAATTCCAACTGAAAAGAGAAAGGCCTTGCAACCCCAAAGCCAAGAGTGCCTGTTTGTTGGGTATTTGAAATATTAAAAAGGGTACAAGCTTATCAAATTGAGCACAAACAAAGCATTCATTGAAAGCATTGTTCAGTTCCAAGAAGAGCCTTTAGTAGCAGTTGAAGTTGGAGATTCTTCTTCACCACGAGAACCATTGAATGTAAGTGGAGAGACAAATGAGTTTGTTGATTCTGATATGTCTGATAATGATGATTTCATTGCAGATCCTAACAGTCCTACAAGACCAAAATGGGCAGCAAAGACCATTCATGCAGCTGGGGAACTAGCAGGAAATCCTAGTGATCCTAGGAGGACTAGATCTCAATTTGAGAGTGCCCTGTGTATGAAAGACCCTTTGTTTGCAGAGAAGTGCTATCTGATGGTTGAATCAGACCCACAGACATATGAAGGTGCAGTACATGATCCAATATGGCAAACATCCATGAAAGAAGAATTCATCTCACTCCAGAAGAACAACACTTGGGAACTGGTTGATCTTCCCCCAGGGAGGAAGCTAGTTCAATGTAAGTGGATTTTCAAGACTAAGTTTGCTGCTGATGGTTCACCTTTGAAATATAAGGCAATATTGGTAGCCAAGGGATACTCACAAGTACAAGGTATTGACTACAATGAAACCTTTGTACCAGTGGCAAAGATGGACTCCATAAGGCTAGCTTTAGCCATTGCAGCTTCGAAGCAGTGGGAGGTACATCACATGGATGTGAAGTGTGCTTTCCTAAATGGAGATCTTAATTCAGAGATTTACATGCAGAAACCTCAAGGGTTTGTTTCTGATCCATCTTTTGTGTGCAGGTTAAAGAAATCATTGTATGGGATCAAGCAAGCCCCCAGGGCTTGGTATGCCAAGATTGATGGATTTCTGTTGTCATTGAGTTTTGTTCGATGCAAGTCTGATCCTAATGTTTATTTGAAGATGATTCATGGTTCTTTGGTGATTATTGTCTTGTATGTGGGTGACCTTCTGATTACAAGAAGTTCAAAGAAAGAGATTTCCTCCTTGAAGGATGCAATGAACCATGCATTTTCTATGACTGATTTGGGATTCTTGAGCCAATTCTTGGGTCTCAAAATTGCTCAATCCCAACATGGAATAAAATCACATCAGTCCAAGTATGCTTTAGATTTGCTGAACAAGTTCAACATGAAATATTGCAAGCCAAGCAAGACTCCCTTCCTTTTAAGAGTTAAGCTTGAAGAAGCAGATTCTTCTTCTATGGTAAATAATACACTGTATAGGCAGTTGATTGGGTGTTTGCTTTACCTTACACACACTCGACCTGATATTTCTTATGCAGTTAGTGTGGATTCAAGATACATGGATCATCCTGATGAGATCCATTGGAGAGTAGCCAAAATGATCCTTAACTTTGCTCAAGGAACAAGAACTCATGGGATTTTCTACAAAGCTAAATCTGATCTTGATTTGATTGGGTTTACTGATAGTGATTGGGCAGGTGACAACATAGATCGAATGTCAACATTAGGATATGTGTTCAAGCAAGAAGCAGAGTGCCATAGCACTCTCATCTACAGAAGCAGAGTACAGAAGAGTTGTAAATGCAGCAACTCAATGTTTATGGTTGCAGGGAATACTTGGTGAGTGTGGGTTCAAATCAGAGTTTTCAACTATTATCTATTGTGATAATAAGAGCACCATTTGAATCTGCAATGATCTAGTTAAGAGACAGAGAACCAAACACATTGAGATCCATATGCACTACATCAAACAGCTTGTGCATGATGGCACCATTCACCTACTCTTCTATGCATCTTCAAAACAAGTAGCGGACATCTTCACCAAAGTTTTTTATGAGAAGACATTCAGCAATCTCAAATCACTGCTGGGGATTGCTGATCATGCTGTGAAGCATGATTGATGAAAATATTTTCAAATTTTGTTTTACTGTCCATGTTTAAAGGAGGATTTTCCCACTGGGTTTTTGCCTCTTTCCTTGGTTAAATGGACATGCAGTATGTAAAGGGTGACTAAGCCTTGTTTCTAGGCCCTATAGTTTTCTGATATTTACTCATAAATTTAGGCTTAAGGGGGGGTGTTAGAATAATCAACCCATACTTACCTACCTTAGACATTAGTTAATTCATTTTTGTCTTATTTTCCTAGTTTCCTATATTCCACTCTATGCAAGTTGTCTTCTACATGTCATAGAAGTCAAACTTGCTAAAATTGAGTGATGGAGTACTTGGGAAACCTCCTGGAAACCATATTTAGCATGTCTGCTTTATTCTAGATCCTTCAAAGCGCATATCTGCTTTTTCTGCAAAGCTGCCTGTTTTATTTAGAAATAAGGAAAAAGGGAAATCAAGACAAGGTGTAGTTGACTTGTTTTTTTCCCACATCATCCTCCATCCTTTTCTCCTAATAAAAGCATGTATGAGTTGTATTTCCATCCCTTATTATCTTTCCTACTTGAATTTTCCAATTCATGAGCCTCTAAGTGGATTTGGAAACTGCTTTATGCACCTATGGGGGATTTGACTAGATTTAATAAGCCTACGTTTTTACTATTTCGAATGACATCCTTATGCATTCAAATATCTCATGTAATTATATATTGTAGCACCTATGACTTCACAAGGTTGGCTATTGTACACTTATTCAATACAGATTACTGTTATGCTCCAATTTCAGTCTCCTTTGTTTGTAATTTTGCATGTTTGATTAGCAATTTTGTGAATGTAATTGTTCTATCACTTGGGTTCAATTTCCACAAGGATCCAGGATACCTATGCATAGAACATCATGCACACTACTTCACTACATCACAGAGATTGCAGCAACAAATTTTCAAGTTTTTCAAACTTGAATCCTGATTCTATCTGCTTAGTTAGAGGGGGGGATTTTTTCCCATGTGGTTTTTTCCCCAGCTCCTTGTATTGAGCAGTTACTTTAATTTACTTGATGTAATGGGTGACCTATGGTCTTAGTTACCATGGCCCACATATTGTCAAAGTTAGCATTCAGGGGGGGTGTTAGGATTATTAATCCTCCCTTGTCCAATTTGGTCATATGTCTAAATCAAGAGTCCATCCAGTCTATTTTTAGTCACTAGCACCATTGGGTCCACCGCGCCTAATTGGGGCACATATTCCAGTTACCAAAGTGTGGGGAACACTAATTGAGGCCTACTACCACTGATTGCACTTCCATTCATCAGTTTAGGAGCCTCCTAGATCAATCCCTACAATTTAGGAGCCAGTAGGAGTGCTGATACCAACCCAGGTCAGTTGAGTTGAGTTGGTGACTAGTCAAGCTCAGTTAGGAGTTAGTTACATTCAGCTCTAGTCCTCTACATTTAGTTAGCGCTAGGTTTGCATGGATGCATGCAGGAGAGGTGCATTCCTCACCTACTACAGTTAGTTAATCTTAGTTAACACTGAATTAGACACTTGAGTAGTGATTTATAATTCCGATGAATTCCGATAATGATTTAGACAAGGTTAGTTAACCATTTAGTCCTCTGATAATGATTTAGACAAGGTAAGTTGACCATTCAGTCAAGTAGAGTCTAATCAATTCAAATTTCCTCACATGGATTCAAATTGATTGTGGCTATTTAGCCATTGTACTTCAATGTAATTTTTATCTAATTACTTTTTATTAATGAAAGCATTCACAGTTGCAAGCCTTTTTTGCACTGTTTCATTCTTCAATTACTGAGTAAATTGTGTGATTTATTTTTGTGAGTTGTGTGTTGATCCATAGATCTATGTGCTCAATTTAATACCTTCCAGTTGGTGCTGGAGAATCAAGGGAGTTGGTGCTAGAGAATATAGGGGGTTGGTTTCTCTTACAAGTTATTGCTTATAATCTTGATATATTGGTGTCTAGTAGATAAGTGTTTACAAATCATTGTAATTGTTTATAGAAAGAATATATTTATGTGGTTTTCTCCCTCATTGTTTTTCCACGTTAAACTATCGCATCTCTTGTATTATATATTTTTGTTGACTATTGATCAATGTGATTGAAGGGAAATGTGTGATTGGTAAATAAGTTATGAAAGTGTAAAATCTATCCTATATTGATTCACCCATCCCCCTGAGTATAGTTGAATATTTGTTATACCAAAATATCATCACCCTCATGTTATGAGATAGGTATTCTCTTGTTTTCTCCAATCCCTCAAAGTTTTCCCTAGAGAAATGAAGGAATGAATTAACCCCTTGCAATTTTCCCCTCTTTTGAGCCGGTAACATTCTTTCCCCATTAACCAAAAGCGTTACCCAAGAAGCAAAGATCCAGCACCATTCCTGATACATGAGAAAAGAGAGGTACCACTGCTCTTCCCTTACTGCAAGAAGCGGTTCCCCCTTAACACTGCCTGTTTTCTTCATTGGAGGAGCGGTGCTTGAGTTTTCAATGCAAAAAGAGAAGCTTTGAGAGGATTATCGAAGCTAACCTTCATGAAGCCTCATCCCTATCAAATAGGACCAGCTGGAGCTCGAGATCCTTCCTTTTAGGATCTAATCTCCACCTCACCCATGAGATCCTCAACCATACCTATCCTCCCATGCCTTTAAATACTGGCTCACCCCCCATGGGCAAAAGGAGGAAGAATTGTGTTTCATACCCAAACTTTGTCAAAATAATTCTTGAGTCTTTGGAGGCAAGGAGCCATTGGAAGGAACTCTAAAAACTAAGGCATGAAGGTTGTAGTCTCTCCAATCATTTATTAATAAAGAATGTCTTTTCTTTCCCATATATGATGTTTCATTTGTATGTATTGCTTGATTCCTTGGTCACAGGCATAGATCTAGTTGATTATATTGTATGCTATCATGTTTCTCTTGTTGTTTTATGTATTTTATAGGTTCAACTTCAAGGATAGTGAGGAAAACCTTTGAGAGAAGTATTATGGAATTCCATTCAGTTGATTAAACAAATCTAGGGAGAGTCTATCATTTTGCGTTTGTGTTTTGTTCTAGATCTGAACCATTCAGACTAGGGAACCAGCTCTTATCCGCAGGAGGTGTGTATTTTCGACTAACAAAATTGGCGAATCCACTGGGGAAAGATCCATCTTGTTCTTCCTCAGTTTCTGAAACTACTCTTGTCTGAATCCAAGCTCCATCCTCCTATATTTGCAGTCAAATCTACATCTGATCTACTGAAGTTTTGGTTTGAAATCTTCAGATCTCTTCAGATCTGAGACACCTTAACTTTTTGTGCTCTGTATTGTGGTTGATTCATCAGTTTTTGTAATATTTTTGGCATTTCTAACTTGATTTTTCACTCTCTTGTTGTTCTGGGTTATTACAGAGAACTGCACATGTGCCTTTGGCAAGAAGCGGTGCCATCGCTTGAGTCAAGTTAGCAATAGGCGGTGCTACTTCCTGAGTCCAGTGAGCAAGAAGCGATTTTGCCTCAAAACCGCTATGCCAGTGACCCCTTCAGCGTGGTGCCAGGTAGGCCTTGTTCCAGACTTTGTATTTTTATTTTTGTGTGTTTTGGCTTACTTTTGGATGAAAATGAAGTGTATTTAAAAAAAAAATGCTCCCTCATGGCCAGGAGGGGCCATGAATTGTATATTATGCAGTCGATTTGATTGTTGTATTCTTTCTACATTCAAAGATAGTTTATGTTTCTTGCATTGGATTTTGCGTTCTTTTCTTTGCTTGAAACCTCTTGCTCTTTTCTGTAGATATTAGTCGTTAGAATTGGGAAATATACATTTCATTTTATTATGTATGCTTTGGTTTTCTTTGGACTTGGAATGCGTGAGTGATCCATGTTGTTTTGAGTCTTTCTTTGCTTGGGGTGATTCTTGTTTCCTTTTGCATGCTGATTTTTTCAGTACTTGGTAGGAAATATTGGTTCTTCATTTCCTTGTTTGTTTCAAAGAGAAGTTTTAGTTTTCTCTCTCCTTTGCTTTATTCGCAAGAATTGTTAAACGATTTTCTTCTTGTTTTGTGCATGATTGTTTGAAATTCTAGATCTTACTTTCATTAAGAATGAATATCTATTTTCAGCTTTGCGTGCATTAGAGTTAGTTTTGTTTGGAAATGTTAGTGAAATTATCTTTCCATTAAGTTTTTATGCATCTTTTTCAAGCATGAAAAGATAGGAAACATTTTTGGTTTATTTATGTTTGATGTTCTCTAGATATCTTTTTTATTTGCTTTGAAGATTGTTTGGGGTGCATGGATATTTAATTTTTCATTTGAAAAGGTAGAATTGCATTTGCATTTGGGTGTGCATTTTTGGGAAGAAAAGTAAATCTCTCTCCCTCTCTTAGGTAGAATTTCATTGAAGCAGAAAACTTGCATCATCATATAGATCAGTGTGCATCTTCTTTAATTTCAAGTTTTCACTCCATGGTTCCACCTAAATGTACAAGATAAAATTAACGGTAGTACTAGGTTAAAACTTTTAGCAATTTGAGCGATAAGTTAATGACGTGTTTGGGCATCGTAAAACGTAGGAGCTTTCATTACTTTGTCCGCACTACAACCCAGGATTCACGTGGTTCTTCCACATACCGTTGGTATATCGAACAGCCTTTCATGTACCCTTGAGGTATATAGAAAGGTACTTCACGTACTCGATTGTATATCGGAAGGCACCTTGTGAACGATTGTGCATTAGACATCACTACTACCGATTTGAGCTCCCACGTACCTAGCATATATCGGGAGACCCTTTTAGGAATCCTCAAACCATCTGAGTTATCCTATTGGCCTGTTCTGTGAGGTTCCTGACTCTTATCCACTGCTTTCACATGTTTTCTTATTTCTTTTAGTTTGAGTAGTGCTTGCTTGTGCATGGTAGTTAGGGGGGTTTTAGAGATGGAATCCCCATCTGGGACTACCAATCAAGAGATCCCTTTCCAAGGTGTACCTTTTGTATTCCCTCCAAGTGAAGGTATTGGTCCTCCCTTTATTGCCAATCTAAATCTTCTAGGGTTAACTATAGGATTACCAATTTGGCTGTTTAATCTAGTAATTCCTGTTACACCTAATTTCTCAAATGTCACCTCTCCTCTGAGGGAGGATCGACCTCAACCTAATCCTATTCCTTCTCCACCGGTTGTGGCTTCATCCCTTTCTTCTTCTTCACTTGACCAAAGATCTATGGCTAGTAGTCAGATGGATAAGAAGAAGAAGAAAGGAAAGGATAATAAGAATAAGGATAAGAAAGAGAAAAATAAGCAACCATCTGCTCTTGATGGTGCCCATTCTAAGAGAACACTCGAAAAACCCAAGTTCCCTTGTAAGCTTTGCAAGGGGGAACACCTTCTTAAGGAGTGTCCCGGTCTCTCCCGTGTATAAGAAGAGCGCTCTAAAAGGTCCAAACCATCTATGTCATCAACCTCTAATCATCATGTTGACGATACTCCATCAACCAGTGACCCATTGGTAAAAGGCCGTAAGGGTAAAGTTGTGTATCCTTGTTTGATATGCAAGGTTATGCAACGTACTTTTCTTTATCCAAGCATGGATGAAGCTTCATGTTGGTTGGAAAATATTACTGATCATCAACAGGTGATTCCAACAAGTGATAGTAATTTGTCCCTCGATTCCTCACTGGTTGACCAAGTGATCAATTAAGTTTCATCTATAATTGATCCCACTCTTCCTTCAGAGAGTGAAGTGGTCGAGTCGATGTCATCTCCACCCAATCCCACTCTTTCATCAGAGAGTGTTAAGAATGAAGTAGTTTCTTTGAATGAATATTCATCTTGTTCTTCTCTTATAGTAGAGAATGAACTGAAACCTGTTGAAGTTTTCATGCTCCGTTCTGATTGTTCTCGACAAGAGGAAATTTTGTCTGTTTCGACAGAACCCTCTCCAAGTAGTGAGGTTATTTCCTTTGATTGGAGTAACCTAATAGATTCTCGTCTTCATTCGAGTGTTCCTTTCTAGATAGTTGTGAATGTTACTACTAGGCAGATACTTCGCACTATTGTTGACAAAGGGGCTTCTGTTAGTATTCTATCCTCAACTGCTTGGCAAGCTTTAGGTTCTTCTTAGCTTGTGCCAGCCACTGATCAAATACTGGCTTTTAATCGAAGACCTACTGCACCTTTAGGGACCCTTCCTTATTTTCCTATTACATTAGGAGGAAAAACTGTCTGCATTGATGTTATGGTGGTCCAAAGTCCTTTAGATTTTAATCTGCTCTTTCGACGTGATTATGTTTACGCCATGAAAGCCGTAGTGTCTACACTCTTTAGAGTTATGCATTTTCCCCATGATGGGAAGATTATGACCATTGATCAACTTTCCTTTGTTACACCTGACCATCACATTACTCCTAGTAATTAGACTTCCCTGAATGTGCCTCATGTTCTTGTGATTCCTTCCCCTTCTTCTAATTAGCTTCTTCCCATGATAGGTAAAATGGGGGGCATGGCTCTAGTATATGGACATCATAATGGAGATAAGCCACTAGATTTTATGTAATGGGGGAAACCTACCAACCTATGGATATCATGTTGGGTAGGAGTGTAGCTAGGGTTTTACCCCTAGCGTGTGCGAATGAGCACCTACTAAGGAGAATGGATTCCTTAGTAGCAGTTCAATAATATGTGAAATAAAAGATGCTAAACAGTAATAAAAATTAATCTAAACATGTTCATGAAGCAAAACAGCAAAAAATAAAGAATGATTTTTTATTGATCTGACCTCCAATGTGGAGGTTGGTGAAGCCCGTTGCGCTGATTCGAGAGGTTGCTCCGAGCTCCAGCTGCTCCTTCTCTTTCTCCAATGGTGGAAATGGGCCAAAAGGGGCTCTCAATGGTGAAAGTAGCTCAATGGTAAGCTAGGGTTTCAAGAGCAATTTTGGCAGAGGCAGGATACTTGTGATTGTGGATATGAAATGAGGGGTCTCCATCACTTATATATAGTGGTGGAGTGCCGGTTTAGGGTTAGGGTTTCAGCTGTTTAGGGTTTTTTCCTCCTTTTCCTCATTATTTTATATTTTTTCTTCCTTTTTGGAGATTTTTTGCTTTTTTGGAGGAATTTTGGATATTTTATGGAGGAAAAGAGGGTTTTATGGCCTTTTGGAGGCATTTTAAGCCTTTTGGAGGCTTTGTAGATGGTTTTATGGGTTTTTGATGGAAATATGGTAGGAAAATGGACAAATGAGCCATGTAATGGGGTAGATGAGGTAGTGAACCTTTTTTGGGTGTTAACAGATTGCCCCCTGATGTGCGAGGGCAGGAGCTCATCGTATGGCTGATGGACATCATAAGTCATATTTGTTTTTCCTGGGGTGTGGAGAAGAGAAGGAACCAACTGAAGCCCGGAACATCGATCTCGAACCAACTGCAAGGACTGAAAAGTACATAACCTCAATAATGGATGAGGAATCATATGATCATCTGGACGAGGCGGGCATTCCCATGCTCGTATCAATATACATAAAAATAACTGTGAGGCCCGAAAAGGGGGACCTGTAGGATACATAGAAATTCACTGTGTATATCATAAGGGTCCAAAAGGGACACAAATCTGGAACATACTGCTGGGCTGACCATGTCTGAGTTGAACAACTGATGCACTGGAATGACAACAGTGCTACTGAATGTGGTTCGAAAGGAACTAATGAGCTGCTGGATCAAAGTGACAACGGTCATACTTGCAATGGTACACTGATCTGGAACCGAACTGGGTACTCAAGGAAGCATGGAACTGGATGGCTTCCGAATACAGTTTCCAACGCAGCCCGGACATCCATGGGAACATATGACTGGGCGTTCCGAAGTGACTCACCAATGTGCTAGAGTCGGGGGAAATCCGGGGTCTTCGACAAATAATGGAATGGATATACATCTTGCGCGATTCTCAACGATGCGATTAAGGTGTTGAAGTCGAGCATGTGAGAAACAACTATTCGGAGAGGCAATGATGACTCCTCCCAAAATGGTCCATAGGCACTCACCACAGATGGTGATGGGTCCAAGGCGCAGGGACCTCTAGGTCTATCCTCTGGAATAGAGGGGCTGTCGTCAACAGAGGGATACCTGCAACTATCAAGGCAATGATGTTTCCTTGACAGGAGCGCGAGGTGACAAAATCGAACTGTGATAGTACTGATGGCAAGAGTGATAAACTTGGGGGAATAACTGGGCAAGTAGAGCGGGTGGACTCAAACTTCCTTTGTTCATAGTATGATGGCCGGGATGATCGGGCAGCATATGAGACTCACTGGTGGTAAAGGGATCATAGCGGTATAGGATCTGAGGGTGAATGGGCTGAGGGAGATTCAAGCTGTGGTAAAATGGTAGGAGACTGCAGAATACTCTGAACAAAGGCGACCTTAGTGGTGGTGCTGCCGAGAGGATCGATCATAGCGCCAAGAGGCGCCGGGGGACTTCTTCATGGGTTAGGGAACTAGAAGAAGTGTGGATATAAAATGGTACTGTCATGTGGATTTTACGAGCCCAGGACAGTTCATGCTCGTGGTTGCTTTCAATTTTAAGGAGTTTGAAAGAAAATAAGAAGACTCTGAATTAATGGAATGGTACTGTCGTGTGTATTTTACGAGCCCATGACAGTGCATGCTCGTGGTTGCTTTCAATTTTAAGGAGTCTGAAAGCAAATAAGAAGACTTTGAATTAATGGCCAGGCAAGGAGGAAGTGTTCAATCAAGGAATAGTTATGATGACTAGGACTGAGGGTGGGGGGGAATACTGGTGGGCCTCCTTGTGGGGTGAATGAATGGTGGCAAAATAATGAAACATTTGCAGTATGACAGGAGTGGATGGCTCATGTAAAAAGTGTGAAATAATCTGATGACGGCCGATGTGGCGCGCAAATCGATGCGACAAGGTGCAGGGACGCAATGTTGGAATTGTACCAAGTGAGAGCGAGAAATGATCTCAAGCATCATCACGAGCTCGGAAAAATGAATCCGGCAATATGAAAAAATGTTAAAAACGAAGAGCGGCCGAAGTGGCGCGCAAACCGAGGTGACTATTGGTATCGAAAAAATGGACAAAAATGGTGTAGCAAAAAATAATGCAACGAGGTGACCATCGTGATGGTTTCGTCGTGCTGATTCCAATGGTGGAAACGGTTCGGAAAACAAACTCCGTATGGGTTCAGAATGGCCGAAAAAAGGTCAACAGACTATAAATAGTAAGTGGGCCCAACATGACGTTGTTTCTGACGAACGGGGGGTACATTAGGCAATGTGTCAATGTGGTGCTCTATAATGGCAGGGTCAAGACTGGGCATGTCGGTATAGGACCAGGAAAAGACATCATGGAATTCTTTGAAGAGTGTTTTGTATTCCTCAATTTCTTGCTTACTACAAGAGGCTCCTAAAGTGATGAGTTCGGGGGTGCTTCCTGGAGCCGTGATATCAATTTGGATGACAGGTGAGATGTTGGCCATGTTACCCTCTTCGAAGGCGTCAGGAGCAGGAATAGGGTCCTTGAACCAGTCGACCTTGGGGGGAAGGAAGTCTTTGGATTCAATTGCAAATTGAGGAGCAGTGTTAGAGGAGGGTTCATCTGGGAGGAAGTAGGAACGGTGGTGCATGTCATCCCAGGGATAATCTGGGGCAGTGAGAGCCTCGAGGATCTCCTCATCAGTACGGAATGTCTGTGTCATCAAATTGGTTGACGAGGGAGTAGTGACGGAAGAGATCATATAAATGGTATTAACCTCTTCGGAAGAGGAAGAGTCCGGGGGGTGGATCTCCACAATGGTGAGGGGTGCCGTCTCAAGATCCAGATTGTTCATCTCAAAGAGAGCTATTCTATACTCAGGGAGATCGGGACAGTGATGGGAGTAATGCCTGTAAACATCGCGTAGGGCACAAGAGTGGTTAGTGCACAGGGATTTGTCGCGAGGCTGAGGGGTGGAATCTAGATGGACAATCGGGATGGTGGGGTCATCGTCAAGCAATTGCATGTATTCCTGTAACACCGGTAACTGAGGACATAGGTGAGTCGCATGGCCCAACTCATCGCACAGCACGCATTTGGGAGGAGCATGAAACACAGGAGGATTTTTTACTGTCTTAGGAGGTGGGACAGCAGTGTAAGGTTGGGGGCCTCTGCCCCCAGTGGGTTTGGTAAGAGGAGGGGGGGGTTTCGCCGAGGACGACGGGGTAGAGGCACCAGGAGGTGGTTGACTAGTAGTGACAATGGGTTGCACCAGTTGCAGGACAACATCTGGTGTCAGCGGACGAACGGGAGGTGAAAGATACCAAACGGGTAATCCTAAGGTTAACCCAGGAAGGCTGAGGGTGGCCATGACCGGGGCGCTAACTACTCCTGAGGGAGGGAAGAGGAAAGGAATGGTATGGATGGGTGTAGCACCAATGTGACTAGGTACCAAAGGGGGTTGAGGCAACAAGGGTAGTTGATTAGTAGGAATTTGCTTGTTATGGGACAGGGTACATAGGTCGGACACTTCAGTAGTAGGTGACACGGGTGGAATAGATGGGAAAGTTGAGGTCATTGGTGCATCAGAGTAAACACCCGTCCCCAAAGAAGAAATGAATGAGGTGGTGGCACCCGAAATAGGTTGTTCAATCATGGGGAGAACATTTTCGGGTGCCGCGGGGGCATTGGGATCATGGTAAGTGAGTTGGTCAACCTTGACCACGCGTCCCTCATGGGGGAACATCATGGTACGAAAAACGGTAGAAGCAACTGCCCGCATGGCATACATGTAGCTGCGGCCAAGTAAAAGGTTATAATCAAGTTGTGCATTGATAACCTCAATGTTTATGAGGACGATTTTGCCAGCCAGCTGGATGGGGACGTTAGTTAATAGGCCTTGTGGTTGAGCTGAACGGCCGTCGTAGGCTCGCAACGCAGTAGAGGACTGCTGGAGAGGGGGGGGTCCCATTTTCTGCCAGATGGAGGTGGGCATGACACATGTAGAAGCACCTTCATCAATAATGCATCGATGGACGACAAAATTCCGAATGGAAATAGAAACTTGGAATGCCAAAGTGGAATGCAGGCGAGGTTCGGATTGGTCCAAATCAAATGCCATTAACTGCGAATCATTTGGATCGATAGCCCCAATGGCTGAGAGTAAAGTCTTGCGCTGCGAAGGGCAGTTTTTTAAGACTTCTAACGCAGACATGGCTGCGGGGGATTGGGCTAAGTCATCGACAATGTTGTAGTTTGACGCAGCCCGCGCATTGGGGTTATTGTTGATACGACGAAGTGGGAAACAAGGTGCTTTGGGAGCGCCATCTAATGGAGGTGGAGGTATACGTAACGCCTGATCAATGGGATGAGCGTTAGTAGGTGTATCGGTGGGAGGGGCTTCAGGGGTGGAGCCATATTGGTTCCGCCGGGTTTGGAGGTTGATCTCATTGGAGGACATCATCAACAAGTGGTGGGTACCTGAGTCAAGCGTGGGTTGATCAGGAGCAGCGTAAGTGATTTGTTGGATGGGCACGTTAGCTTGAGGGGGAGCCAACGGTTCAGCGTCCACTACGCCTTGGGTGGGTAAGGGGTTTTGCAGCACCAAAGGTGGCTGCTGAGGTTGTGGGGGGTTGGGCGGTGCTTGAGGAGCCGTCTACCCTTGGCGTTGTACATCATCAGCCCAAATTTTCCAAACCCGCTCCATATGTGGACAAAAATGTGTGTAGTGGCCATAGACCCCGCAAACAGAACAAGGGTAGTTTGTTCGCAAATTAGGGTTTTTAGCCTGCTTGGGCGGGCGATCAGGGTTTTGGTTAGCAGGGGCTGCATTATTACTAGCGGGGGGAATAGGGTGTTGACCAGCTTGCTCGGTCGATTGGTTGTTCCCACGATTTCGGCCTCTGCCGCGGTTTTGTTGGCCCTGGTTGCATTGGTTGTTCTGGTTTTACTGCGGGTTTTGTTGAGCGTAAAATTTCCCTTGGACAGTAGGTGGATTCTGAGGTTGCGCAGGGGCTGGAGTAGGCTGCGGTGGATGATATGTAGGTGGAGGCTGCGCAGGTGCAGCAACCTGAGGGTATTGCTAATAGTGTTGTGGAACGGGTTGTGGGTTTGCCGCAGGGGTTGGCTGTGGCGGGTAATAAACGGGTTGGGCTTGTGACGGCGCAGGAGTTGGTGCAGCCTGCTGGTGATAGTAGGGATGAGGTGCGACCGGGGGGGCATAAGCGGGAGTCATATGACCGAAACACTGAGGTGGACATGAGGGTCCATGGGAATGGTGGTGATGTGTCATGGGAGCATACGGGTTGGTTGCTCCAGACTGTGAGGTAGCCCGCGAAGGGTCAGGGCCAGGGGTAGGACGGGCTATGGAAAATGGTTGAGGCTATGAAGAGACACGACCAATGATGCCGTCGGCAGCATGGGATGCCCCCGGTGCATCGTGCTGGGATGAATTGTCACGAGGGGCGTCAAGTATAATGGTATAGAGATAACCTGACTGGGCATAAATGAGATTGAATTGTTGGGCCTTAAGGATGGCCTCTTCTTCGGACTGGGGTTGTTCGGATGCTACATCCTTAGCAATGATAGGAAGGAGGGATTTGAGGAACCAGTCTAGGAAGATTCGATCGTCTAACTTGATCTTGCATAAACTACGGCGTCGATGCCATTCATGAATGTGGTCCGTGATGTTGGTAGCCGTGTTTTGTCTGCATGATAGTAGGATCTCAACGCCTGCGTCATAGCGGACAGGTAACTGGAAGAACTGCAGGTAGCTCGAGGCAAGGGAAGTAAAGGTGGCATGGGTTCCATGGGGTTGTTCGATATACCACTTGGCAGTAGAGCCAGTGAAAGTGCGCTGTAATAAACGGAGGGGAATAGAGTCGTCTACTATGGAGTTGGAGGAACACCATAGATGGAAGGACATGATATGGTTTTGTGGGTCCTCACCTGCCTTGCCCTCGAACTTAGGGATGTCAGAGGGGAACTTGGTGGGCATGTGAGGCCACGCAGGTTCGTGTCGGATGGGGTCGTTGGTTAATCTGGCTAGGTCAGGCAGGTTGAGGCTAGCCATGAATGGCAAACTGGACGAAGAATGTGACATGGTAGTGGGTTGGATTAAGTTGGGGCCGATGCCCCCAAGTGGAGGGGTAATGTGAGGGAGGTTGCCCCCAAGCAAGGGAACTAAGGTGGTATAGGACGGACCTGCACCACCATGGGTGGTATGAGTCACTGATGGAGTGAGAATAGGTATTCCTGCTGCGGGAATAGGTGTCGTGAGGGGAACGGTACATGGGGGCCCCATGGAGGGCATACCCATAGCAGGTGTGGTAACTGGTGTAGTGGTGGATGTGCCACCAATGGTCCCGACCAAGATGGGAGTGGGAGTCATGCCAGCCATGGGGCTAGTGGGGGCAGTGTAAAGGGGGTTCTCAGACTCTGGCTCAGAATCAGAGGTAAAATAAGGGGCGTCAGTATCTGGTGGCGGAGTCCTATGCCGCTGATGAGTGGAGTCAAGTGACAAGGCTCGAGATCTATGATAAGTGGTATCAAGTGATGATGATCTGTGTCGAGGACGAGTGGTGTCAAGTGAACCGTGCTGTGGGGGCTCGCCTCTGAGGCACAAAGAATGTCTTGGGGACTCAATGGTGACAAATGGTGTCAAATCTCTGTGGGTTGAGGTAACTACAAAACAGCTCAAAAACCCTAATGCAACCGAGTGTGCAGAAGGAGAGCTCAAAAAATAGGGCGCTTAGGCCAACAATCAACTCAAAACACCCACTGTAACAGCCGTGTTACAATAGGCGGAGTGTCAATAAAAATGGTCAGAATACCAACAAGCAGCAGGTTTTCTAAAAATAAAAAATGGTGGACTCACTGGACCAAAAGGAGGTAAGGGAGCATGCAAAACACCTAACTAGAAGTATTATGACTCAACTAGACATATCCTCTGCAAGGTGATGAAATCCAAGTTAGACAATATGAATAGGAAATCCAAGTGGCTAAGGTATCCCCCTACCGGGAGGGACACCGGGTAGTCAAATCCTAGAAGAATGGAAACTAAGATACCCCGTTCATGACATGTCTAGAAAGGTAAATCTTCCGCTTGGTCCTTTAACCGCAATACCCCTATACAGGGATATCTCGAGAACTGCGAAAGGTATCCCTTCAGTTACTGAATGGAGTTCGATATTCCACTCAGACCTCCAGAACCAATCTCACGACTTCAACCCTCCTAAGGGAGAGGCCCTCTGATAAACCGGTTGTGACCGTGTCAAAAAATACTAGGGGATTTTGGTTCCCTAATTGGAAAACAACTATGTCTCAAGTGTAAGTAACCGAGGGGTTTTTTTGGAAGCCTATCCCCCCGATCCTACCTAACTACAAAAATTCTTTTGTGTTCCCCAAGTGGGGTTAGAATGTTTGTTGAGTTAAGTAGTTTTTAAGTCTTACTTTGAATTAGGTGACAGATTGTGTGCTCGTGAGGTTATGAACCCAGAATAAAAGTGCCACATGCCACGGGGGCAACTTCCTAAATAACAATAATACTGAATGAAAAAATTTTACCATGCAAAATTTTTCTGAATAAACAATGCTGAAATTTTTTTTAAAAAATTCTGTAAAGGGGGACAAAAATGCTGTTGCAGAAAAGGCTGTAGGACTGCAGGTACAACAGATGGCTGTGCAGGTGCAGAAAAAATGGCAGCAAAGGGGCTGGTGTCAAATACAGGAAAAACTGTAGAAATCAGACCGCGGATCTGAGATAAAAAACAGCGGTCGGACCACGGGTTTGAATGAAATAGGCGCGGTCGGGTCGCGGGTTTGAATGAAACAGGCGCGGTCGGGTCGTGGGTTTGAATGAAACAGGCGCGGTCGGGTCGCAGGTTTGAAGAAAATAGGCACGGACGGGTCGCGGGTTTCTGGCCAAAAGATGCGGTTGGGACGCGACTGCGGAAGTAAAAGACGCGGTCGGGTCGCAGAGAAGGGGCTCAAAGGCGCGTCCGGGACGCGGGTAAAATGACCAATAGGCACGTTCGGGTCACAGGAAAGGTCCTGAAAGACGCGGTCGAGACGTGACTGCGGAGGAAAAAATTGTGGTTTATGACAGCCGAAAGGTCAAAACGGGAAATAAAATAAAATAAAAACCAGCGGAGTCGCCAAAACTGTAGCTAGGGTTTTACCCCTAGCTTGTGCGAATGAGCACCTACTAAGGAGAATGGATTCCTTAGTAGCAGTTCAATAGTATGTAAAATAAAAGATGCTAAACAGTAATAAAAATTAATCTAAACATGTTCATGAAGCAAAACAACAAAAAGTAAAGAATGATTTTTTATTGATCTGACCTCCAATGTGGAGGTTGGTGAAGCCCGTTGCGCTGATCCGAGAGGTTGCTCCGAGCTCCAACTGCTCCTTCTCTTTCTCCAATGGTGGAAATGGGCCAAAAGGGGCTCTCAATGGTGAAAGTAGCTCAATGGTAAGCTAGGGTTTCAAGAGCAATTTTGGTAGAGGCAGGATACTTGTGATTGTGGATATGAAATGAGGGGTCTCCATCACTTATTTATAGTGGTGGAGTGCCAGTTTAGGGTTAGGGTTTCAACTGTTTAGGGTTTCAGCTGTTTAGGGTTTTTTCCTCCTTTTCTTCATTATTTTATATTTTTTCTTCCTTTTGGATATTTTTTGCTTTTTTGGAGGAATTTTGGATATTTTTTGGAGGAAAAGAGGGTTTTATGGCCTTTTGGAGGCTTTTTAGATGGTTTTATGGGTTTTTGATGGAAATATGGTAGGAAAATGGACAAATGAGCCAAGTAATGGGGTAGATGAGGTAGTGAACCTTTTTTGGGTGTTAACAAGGAGCATGTCAGTGAACATAGTTCCCATTATGTGTCAAGCTCATTAAAAAATGGAATATTTTGTTTCAAGCAAAGTTTACCCTTTTGGTTTCAAGCTTGCATAAAAATGAAACCATGTATGAGAGCATAGTTTACTTTTGGTTTCAAGCTTGTTAAAAAATAAAACCACTCCTTAAGCATAGTTTACCTTTCAGTTTCAAGCTTGCATAAAAATGAAACCATGCTGTGAGCATAGTTCCGATTCTATGTCAAGCTCGTTTAAAAATGAAATAGATACCTTTGAGAAAAGTTCCCATTCTATGTCAATATCGTTAGAAAATGAAACAGATGCCTATGAGCAAAGTTCCCATTCTATGACAAGCTCATTAAAAAATGAAATGGATCTCCTCAAGCATAGTTTACCTTTTGGTTTCAAGCTTGCATAAAAATGAAATCATTTCTAAGCATAGTTCATTTTCTATTTCAAGCTCATTAAAAAATGAATTAGGTTTCCTTAAGCATAGTTTAACTTTTGGTTTGAAGCTTGCATAAAAATGAAACCATGTTCCAAGCATAGTTACCTTCTGTTTCAAGCTTGTGTAAAAATGAAACAGATCCCCTTCCCTTGAGTTGAGTCTTCCCTTTAGTGTTAGAACTTGAACCTTCTTTTCACCTTCCTGATTCTTGTTCTTCCTACCCCCCTGCTGAACATTTTCACATTAGTAACCAGGTTTTTTAAGTTAGGTATGGAAGACGAATCGTCAGACAAAACAAATCTTGGGGGGGATTTCAAGCCCCTAGCAACCATGCTAGGGGTAAGCTTCACTAGAAATCATGCTAGGGGCAAGATTCCAACCTTTGTATATCATGTTAATGGGATTTTTCAAGCATGGTTTACCCATTGGTTTCGAACTTGCATAAAAATGAAAAAAATCTTCGAGCATTCTTTCAACTGATCTTCGAGCTCGTTAAAAACAGTAAGATGGTGTTGAGCTTACTTTTCATTTCTGGTTAAAACATGAAAAGTGATTTGAGCTTAGTTTATTACTTTTTCATGCTCTGGATTCAAACATGAAAAAGGTTAATAGAGTCCTCTTTAAGCTCTTTTCGGACTCTTAAAATGTGAAAAGATAGTCGAGTGCTTGTCTTCTTCATACCCGTAAAAGTATTTAAGGAGTCGTCTCTCCAATGGTAGGTTATCTCTTTTTTAGTTTGGATGGACTATTTACAAAAAAGGAACACTCCAACCAATCATGACTGGAAGAGTTCTCTAAGGTATTATTTTATACTTTTTCGGGCCTTAGGGACTAAATCATACGAAAAAGGACCCTTTGGAGTTTTTTTTAGTTTGTTCAAACTCTCTAAACATGAACTACATTGAGTTTTCTTTCATTAGACTCATTAAATTAAACATTGAAAGACCCTTTTTTGGGAACAAACCCCTCCTTTCTTAGGTTCGTAAACATTAGAGGAATTTTAGGGTCTAAAATGGGCCTCTAAAGGAAAATAATAAAATAATAGTTAAAATAATAAAATAATATTGATTAATTTTGGAGGAAGAAAGAAAAAAACTACTTTTTGTGTTCGTATTTTCGACATATCTCCCTGTGTTTTTACTCAAATTTCGATCGGGTATTTCATCACAATTTTTCAGGTATTTCTTGTTTTTGGGGTAGCGGGGTCCATCAAAAGTATGCAGTGTGGGTACTCGTTGGATGTGGAATCAAATTCCGCATCCAACAAGCTCTCCCGATCGAAATTTGAGTAAAAACACAATGAGATATGTCGAAAATACGAACAAAAAAAGTAGTTTTTTTTAATGACAAATATGTCAATTCAACCATTATGGTTGACTTATTTTATTGAAATTCTATTGGTTCTTGAATTCCAACTCACAACAACTTATTTTGGCACGTTTTCTTATAAGGCCCATTTTAGACCCCAAATTTCCTCTAATGATATATGAGAATGGACTTGTCTTTAGATGAGCTATATCTAGTGTTTGTTACCCTCTTTGAACTTGTAAAAATGAAAAGAGGCACTCATCAATCATCATGGAGAAATTAAGGGAAAGGGAAAACATTTTGCAATAATGGAAATTGTTAGTCACCTTTGAACATGGCAGTTGTCTACATTTCATTCAGTCAATTGGGTATTCAGGCTGTTTCCGATTCGATCCACTTTCATGAGTCATTCCACTCCTTTGAGTCTCTCAAAGATTGCATTGTCCATTGTCGCATTGTGCTCCACCTCATTAAGTCAATGCTACCAAGTCTTCGGTCGTGCCACCTTATGTTAAAAAAGGAAACTGTTTTGAGAGTTTACACCTGAATTCAAAACAAGTTTTTTGAGTCAATTACTTTTGAGTCATTCCTATGGTTACATCATACTTAAAATTCTAGAACTGTGTTCTGAGTTTCGTGTCGTCGATGTGGGATTCATCATGGCCCTCCTTCGACGAGACTATTCCTGTCGACATTAGCTCATCATCCAAGAATTAGTCTTAGAAACAAGTTTAGTACCTTGAGATCTGTATGCCTTGATGACAAATTCTCTCGTTTTCGACATAGGTTTACATCATTGACCTTTGATCGAAAGATTCGACTGAGTGTTCAACATCAGATCATCTATTCACGCTTAGTAGATTGTACTAGGGTACCTTGGGAATCATTGACATCAATGGTGATCTCCCTCACACTTGTTAATGGTTCACATCATTGATCGGTAATCAAGTGGTTTCTACCATGTTCAACTTCAGATCATTGTAATCACATGGTTAGAATCGTACTTTATGGAAGACGAGATGAATACCTTGGGTATTTGTTAAAAGCATTCATAGCTTTCTCCCCAAGCTGTGATGGAGTATTTTGTATGAGTTCTAGCATGGATCCACATTTGTATGTTCATGGCTGTGCTCAGATTTGCATTTGTATGTTCGTGGCTGTGCTCAGATTTGCATTTGTATGACATAGATCTACATTGTATGTCTAGTATCTATGTCCAAATTTGAGTCTTCTTCACATGGATCTACACTATATTTTAGTAGCCATGACTTTTTTGTATCTCACATGGATCTGCGTTGTATTGGTCGGCAGCCATGTTGTCAGTCATTTGGGACATGTATCAAAATGTGTTGTAGAAAGTTGGTGATGTTTGAGAAGTTTCGACCTTTAGACCTTTGCCTTGGCACTATACCTTGTTCTTTCAAATTATATTGCCTATTGTTTCCCTCTAGCCATTATACTTTGGGGGGCATCTCTGTTATATAAAAATCTCGTCACCCTCATGTTATGAGATAGGTATTCTTTTATTTTCTCCAATCCCTCAAAGTTTTCCCTAGAGAAATGAAGGAATAAATTTACCCCTTGCAATTTTTCCCTCTTTTGAGCTAGTAATGCTCTTTCCCCGTTGACCAAAAGCGTTACCCAAGAAGCAAAGAGCCAGCACCGCTCCTGATACATGAGCAAAGAGAGGTGCCACCGCTCTTTCCCTTACTGAAAGAAGTGGTGCCCCATTAACACCGCCTATTTTCTTCATTGGAGGAGAGGTGCTCGAGTTTTCAAGGCAAAAAGAGAAGCTTCAAGAGGATTCTCGAATTTGACCTCCGTGGAGCCTCATCCCTATGGTTTAGGACCAACTGGAGATTGATATCCTCCCTTTTAATATCTAATCTCCACCTCACCTATGAGATCCTCAACCATACCTATCCTCCCATGCCTTTAAATACTGGCTCACCCCTCATGGGAAAAAGGAGGAAGAATTGTGTTTCATACCCAAACTCTATCAAAATCATTCTTGAGTCTTTGGAGGCAAGGTGAGGTTAGAGGAAAGGAGCCATTGGAAGGAACTCTCAAAACCAAGGCATGAAGGTTGTAGTCTCTCCAATCATTTATTAATAAATAATGTCTTTTCTTTCCCATATATTGTCTTTCATTTGTATGTATTACTTGATTCATTGGTCACAGGCATAGATCTAGTCGATTATATTGTATGCTATCATGTTTCTCTTATTGTTTTCCGTATTTTACAGGTTCAGATTCAAGGATAGCGAGGACAACCTTTGAGAGAAGTATGATGGCATTCCATTCAGTTGATTAACCAGATCTAGGGAGAGTCTAGCATTGCACGTTTATGTTTTGTTCTAGATCTGAACCATTCAGACTAGGGAACCAACTCTTGTCCATAGGAGGTGTGTATTTTCGGCTAACAATATTACAACAATTGGTATCGGAGAAGGTTCACTCAAGAACAATTTGACTACTAGAATGTAGGTTCCTACATGATTCATGGACATACAGGAAGGAGTCTCACCAAATAGGGAACCAAGGTCCTATGGATGAAATTATGCATTTTGGAGCATAAGAATGTAAGTCTTTTTGCAGTCACTCGGCATGACATTTGGAAGGAAGTTGAGAATGGTTCTAAAGTTCCAAAGGCTCAACCAAAAAAGACATCTAATAAAAATATTTATGAATGGGGTACAAAAGATTAAAATGCAATATTTCATGGTCTAGAAGATTTATATTTTTCAAAAGTTATGCAATGTAAATAGGAAAAAGAGATGTGGGAAAAACTTAAAATATTTATGAAGGGGGTGAAATAGTAAACACATAAAAACTACAGAGTCATGTAGGATAGTTTGAAATTCTCAAGATGATGGAATATGAAAATATTGCAACCTACTTTCTTTATGTAGATGAAGTAGTCAACACCGTAAGAGGTCTTGGAGAAGAAGTTATAGAAGAAGCAATTGTACAAAGGGTGTTTAGAACTCTTCCTATGAAGTTTGATTCCAAATTCGCATTCCCAGGATATGGAAAGGATCTTGGTAAAGTGAAAATGGATGAATTCCATGGATTTCTCATTGCTTATGAGATGAGAGTTGATATAGAATACCCTTCAAGGAGGTAAGCAACATTCAAGGATTCTAAAAAGGAAAAAAACAATAAGCAATAATTGATTAAGAGTTCCTTTAATGAATCTGATGATGAAGAAATGAACTTTGTGAAGAAACTCAAGAGAGGTCATGAAACGTACAAAGGTAAGTTATGTTTTAAATGTTTTGAATGTGGTAAAATAGGTTTATTTTCCTCTAAAATCCCTTATAAATAAAGTAGAGATAGTGATGGAGAGGAAGATCATAATAATAGAAGGAAGATGTATAAAGGATTGAAGCCTAATAATAAGAAGATGTTCAATAATAAAAATAAGAGTATTTGCTATAAATAATATAGAAAATAATTAGCTAAAGCTAATAGTGATGATGATAAAATAGAACTAATCTTCATGGAATTAGATGAAGAACATGAAAATGAAACTTTGAGAATGAAGTGAATGCTGAAGTATACTTTGAAGGGGATTTGATTAATGCTTTATATGACTTAAGGAAAGAAAGAAAGAAGAGTATTAAGCCCTAAATGTTGAGCACATTCCCCCCTATAGTGTGGCACATTATACTAGCATCGATGTTAGCTTTGGTGCACCAATGATCATTTTTATTGGTATTAGTAAATTAGTTATATCCGTTTGGGTCCATTAGTTGTAACTGTACCTCTTTGACGCCTATATATAGGAATGATAACTTTTAATTTGAATAATGTCATCTTGTCTTGACTTATGTACTTAGTACATTGTGTAAGGAGGCGTCTCCCTTGAAGAGACTTTCTATTAATATCCATTCTTCATACTAAGGCATGGATGATTGTTGTAATTATAACTTCAGAAGATATTATGATGTATATTATTATTGTATATTGTTGTACCCCCATTGGAGACATGTTTCCATCCTTTTGGAATGCCATTATTGTCTATGGTCGTTGTTATAAATAGATCTTGTTCTTAGTTTATCTATTCTTTTTGTCTTAATTTTCAACCGTTGGTTTAAAATGATTTTACATTTTATGTTGATTTTAAGAATTTTTGACAATCAATAATTTTGGTTGGATTTAATGCTTTTAATGGTTGAATTATTTCATTATTTTAGTTTTAAGGTTTGTCTTTTGGGCTTATTAGTTAATATGTACATATTTAAGCTTTCAAAAACTTAGAATAAAATTTTATTCCAAGTTTTGATTTATAATCTAACTCTCATTTTTTAGTCCTTTGTCAAATATTTTCATGAGGAGATTCCTGTAGTAGCTCTATTTTTCCTGTTTTTTTCATTTTCATTGGGGGCATATTACGAGGAGATGGAAATGAATTCAGGAAAACCAAAAGAGTTTTTTCTCCAAAATAGACTCATTGAAAAAATCCTCTCTCAGTTTTTCAATAGCTGTTATCGTTTAAGAGATTCGAATTCATTTTTGTGGCCTATTTTCAGGGTTTGAATTATTTAATAATTTCCTGTTTTAGTCACAAATTTTCAGCATGTATTTAGATCAATTGAATGGTAATTTTTAAAGAAAAAGAAAGGTTTTTGTTCATAATATACTCATTTAAAAAAACCTCTCTCAAGTTTTTCCCAGGTGTCCTGGATTGAGAGATATGAAGGTGTCTTTGAGACCCAAATTTTCATAAATTCGCCAAATTTCCCCAAATCCGATTTGTTATTTTTGGGTTAATTGTCTTTAAAGATTTTGAGTTATCATGTAAATGTTGCAAATTTTGACCTAGAAGGTAGTTATGGAACTACTTTACTTTTGTAATGATAAAAGGAAGACAAACATACAGTTTTGGGGTGGGATTTTTCACTCAAGGAGAGGCTTTTAGAGTTTTGATTTCTCAAGCTAGCACTTATAACTCTTATGTAAGTGGATGACTGTTATTGATTATATATAAACTGATAATCCCTTTTACCCATATTGCTTTTTTATTTATGATCCGGTTGATTGTTCAGTCTACAATTTCATTTCATGTTTAAAGGTTTATTCATGTAAATGCTTATAGCCTGTGGATGAAGTTAGTGTTTCATGTGTAATGTTTATGGTTTATTGGAATGTGTTTGATACCCAGTTTATTCAACTTGCATGATTCAGTTCTATATTAGCTTGTTGTTGTTTATTTTCTCCTTGATTGATGAAGTTTTCAACCAAAACTAAAAACCAAAACCCTTAAAACCAATTTTATTTTATTTTTATTTGAGATTGTGTTGGCTTGTTCTTCTAGTAGTCTGAGAACAATTTCTGGCACTAAAATATTTGGCGCCGTTGCCGAGGATGAAGCTGAAGTATATCTTCCCTGGGATATCATTATTCATCTAATTTTGAGAGGTGAACAAAGTCAGAAAATCTTTTAGACTACAATTTTTCACCGGCGACTCCACGAGTAAAGATTCCACTGCAAGGAGAATTTTGTTGACAGAAAAATGAAGAAGCCAAATGGAAAGACTGGGTATCAGCTTGTTACTTTCCTCCATGAGGTTTTGTTCTTATTCATCAGTTATTTCCTATCTTTCTCATTGCATGTCAAAAGAATTATTTTTTGTTTTGTTTATTCCGATGATCATAAACCTTCAAGTACATATCCCTCTTTGGAAGAAGAAAGTTTGCATTCTTCTTGTTTTATTGATGTTGATCCAATTCCTTCATTTGAAATACATGTGCAACATGATATACATATACCCATATCTCTTGAACCTGATTATTCTGGTCATCTTGTAGAGAATAAAGCTGATCTATTACCTTCTACCATCACTGCTGAAACTTGCGAACAACTTGTTGAGCCTCATTTTCAACTCACAGATTTTCAGTCTAGACTCAAATAGAAGATGTTTAAACCTCTTAGGCTTCCATCTCTCTTACATCCTTACCCTTCCTACTTTATTGAATATCTTCCCCATTTTACTAGAAAATACCATATTACAGCAGAGAAGCATTTAGAATCTTTTCATAATTTCATTGATAATTTTGAAATCATGCATGAGGATGTTGTCATGAGGTTATTTTCGAAATCCTTTGCTAAAGATGCTAGGTTTTGGTTCCGAAATTTAAAAGCTGATTCAATTGGATCGTGGGAAGACTTACATGATGTCGTTTTGAAGTATCGAGGTAAGAATAAATCTTATGATCAATTTCTTTCCGAATTTTATAGTTTGAAAAGGGAGAATGATGAGAAAATTACTAAATTTAATTGGATGTTTCAAAGCTTTTTTATCAAAATGCCTACGGAGATCAAACCTTTGGAAAAACTTGCTATGGTATATTATGTTATGGCTCAACATTCAGATCTTGTCGTTTTCCTATTAGAAAGGAAATCATCATCTTTAAGACAATTGTTTGAGGATGCAAAAGGAGTGGAGGAGAACATCCAAGCTTGCAAAATGCTTCAATATCAGGCTCATGTTGAATATATACAAGCTTATGAACAGGAAGAAGAACGTAGGTATAATTCATATTTAATATAATTTTCTTCATCATTTTCAGATTTTCATGTGAGCAAGGATATAAATGACGCTTGTGTTGATTCTTCATATCAATTTGCTAACTTTTTAGATGATAATATACTTTCAGTGGATTATAGTAGAAATTTCTTAGTTCCTGCTATGAGATTATCATGTTATGAAGAAGAAGCTGCTGCTCTTCAACCTCTTACTATTAATATAAGAAATAAGTTGCCATTCTTGACTTATGGTCACTTTCAGAATTTTATTTGTTCAAGTTTTGATCAAGGGTTTTATTTAAAGGTCGAGAAGCAATTTGAAAAGCTCTTGGTTTCCATTCTTGATCCAAAGTTTAAAAAGAACAGCAATGGAGAGGAAGAGAATGCTTCACATTATGATGAATATAATGAAGACATTGAATTTTTAAATCGAAAATTTCATGACCCCATGGCTTCTTGGATGGAGTTGTATTTTTCAAAGGTTTCCAATGCTACAGCTTTTGGCATACTTCCTATTTCCAGTCATAAGTATCAGCTGCCTACAGACTCTTTATTGCATTTATCACATCTTTTGTGGGTTTTCTCAAAAATTAGCATGCATGGAATTATGATTCTCAGTCAAATGGTTTCTTGGCTTCATTGGAAGTATGATTACACTTGATTGAGTTGTTTCCTTCGATTAGAAGTAGGAGTAAATAGCAGAATAAGCTCGTTGTATGAGCATGTAGATTCTTTTTAGTATGCTGGTTTGTAGCAGTATTTTGTCATTTCAGAGGTGTGTGTTCACTGTTTGCAAAAGTTGCAGAGATTTGGTAAATGACTCCATCACCCAATGAATAAGGCACAAGGTCTACAGGTTCTTGAAGCCTCACAAGGAGGACTTCATCTCCCAGCAAGAGCCAGATGTTATAACTAGATCTTGTTCTTACTTTATCTGTTCTTTTTGTCCTTATTTTCAACCGTTGGGTTAAAATGATTTTACATTTTATGTTGATTTTAAGAATTTTTGACCATCAATAATTTTGGTTGGATTTAATGCTTTTAATGGTTGAATTATTTCATTATTTTAGTTTTAAGGTTTGTCTTTTGGGCTTATTACTTAATATGTACATATTTAATCTTTCGAAAACTTATAATAAAAGTTTATTACAAGTTTTGATTCATAATATAACTCTCATTTTTTAGTCGTTTGTCAAATATTTTCATGAGGAGATTCCTGTAGCAACTCTGTTTTTCCTGTTTTTGTCATTGTCATTGGGAGCATATTACAAGGATATGGAAATGAATTCCAGAAAACCAAAAGAGGTTTTTGTCCACAATAGAATAATTCACAAAAACCTCTCTCAGTTTTGCAACAACTATTATTGTTTGAGAGATTAAAATTCATCTTTGTGGCTTATTTTTAGGGTTTGAATTATTTAATAATTTCCTTTTTTAGTCACAAATGTTCAGCATGTATTTCGATCAATTGAATGGGAATTTTGAAAAACCAAGAGAGTTTTTTGTTCATAACATACTCATTTAAAACAACCTCTCTCAATTTTTTCACAGGTGTCTCAGATCGAGAGATATGAAGGCATCTTTGAGACTCAAATTTTCAGAAATTCGCCAAATTTCCCCAAATCCGATTTATTATTTTTGGGTTAATTGTCTTTAAAGATTTTGAGTTATCATGTAACTATTTTGAATTTAAACCTAGAAGGTAGTTATGGAACTACTTTACTTTTGTAATGATAAAAGGAAGACAAGCACACAGCTTTGGGGTGGGATTTTTCACTTAAGGAGAGGCTTTTGGAGCTTTGATTTCTCAAGCTAGCACTTATAACCCTTATGTAAGTGGATGAGTGTTATTGATTATATATAAAATAATAAGCCCTTTTACCTGTCATGCTTTTTCATTTCTGATCTGGTTGATTTCTCAATCTACAATTTCATTTCATGTTTAAAGGTTTATTCATGTAAATGCTTATAGCCTGTGGATGAAGTTAGTGTTTCATGTGTAATGTTTATGATTTATTGGAATGTGTTTGATCCCCAGTTTATCCAACTTGCATGATTCAGTTCTGTATTAGCTCGTTGTTGTTTATTTCCTCCTTGATTGATGAAGTTTTCAACCAAAACTAAAAACCAAAACCCTTAAAACCAATTTTATTTTATTTTTATTTGAGATTGTGTTGGCTTGTTCTTCTAGTAGTCTGAGTACAATTTCTGGCATCAACAATCATTGAGGTAAACCCTCCGTTGTAATTTTGGGTAGTAGCCCCCAAGTTAAATATAATAAAATGTATTTTTAGGTCCCTCTAGGAGAAGTCAACCCAGTTATGACAACAAGTTGGACCAGTCAAGTTGTAAGGTCAGTCACTTGAAGGGTATAAATAGGGAGGCACCTTCCCTCATTTATAAACACACTCACTCACTCAAGTTCCCATGAGGAGAGAGATTTGTAGAAGACATATTATACTTGGGTTTCTATATATTGTGATATTGTCTTAGTGACAGAACTATTCAGAGCAATTTTGCATGGTTTTATCATTTATGGTTTCCCCAAGGAAAATATTTTTGTCTTGTGTATCTTCTCTATCTTATGCATATTTCTATTCTTGTTATTCTTTCAGATAAAGATCATAATCAATTTGAATTAGATTAGAAAAACTAACATGGTATCAGAGCCTCTTTGAAAGAAGGCACCATGCAACAAAAAAAACTAGGGCTTCCTAATTCAAGGTCTTCTCTCCACAGATCATCAAGAAAAGAGGGCTAGGATAAATCACCATAGAAGGGAACATCTTTTGGTGGAAGCATAATTATATTTGAAGAAGATTCATTTTTTAATTACACACTAGTGATGGGAGGAACTAGGGCATTAAGTTTTGGAGGCTTTCCACCACATATTTTAGAAAAGGACCTTACTGAGAAACTCACCTCAAGGAGATGAATCTTTCTATTCATACAAAATTACAAAACTCCAAGTTTGGAAAATTAGGGGTTCTATGACAAAAAACTAGGTTATCCAGATCTGGAACTAGGTCGGACACCTCAAATCGGTAAGATATATATATCTGATATTTCCATTTGAGGTTATCATTTCAAAATGCCTCATCATATTCAGTTTGAGGACAAGAGGTGGGTAATAAGAAGGATAATCATTCTTTATGTATGTTTTGGAAGTTTTATTTCTAATATCCATCACTATATTTTTACTTTCAACCTTCCTTGCTACCATGAAATCCTTTTGTAAGGATGGTGGTTGTTTAAAGAGATGCACCTCATGTTGAATGTTATCCTTCAATTTTACAATGAAGAGATCCAATAGATTATATTCTAAGACATTCTTCACTCTAAGACTTAGCTTTTAAAACTGCTTGATGTGCTCTGTAACTATACCTTTTTGCTTGAGATTTCCAAACTAGATAAAGAAGGTGTTGTTTTCTATATCCCCATAATGTGCAAAAATTCTTCTATGAATATAGACCAAGAGATAATAGATTCCTTTTTATGGTCGCAAATCCATTGGCACCATACAAATTGATTGGGCTCTAAATATAAGGATGCAATGGTTACCTTTGCAAAGTTGGCACCTTCGTAGATTAAAGAATTTCTCCATCTAGAACATCGATGTTATTGGATCATTATGATTAAACTTTATCATTTCAATTTTGTGAATAAATTAGTTCCTTGGAAATTAGTTTAACATGTGATGATGTATTGAACCATAAATTTTTGAGGGTTCGAACTTCTTATTCTCCAATTGTTTTTCAATTTTCTCAATATGTGATGGGATTAAGTCCCCTTTTTCCTCCTTACCCTCTTATTGAGAAAATAAATGAGGAATAAAGTTATGTTTTACATCATTCATCACTTCCTTCAATTCTTGAAGATCTTATTTACTAGCCAAATAATTTTCCAATTTAACTAAGTCATCCATTTTCACATTCCTTTTATTCATATCTTCCAAATTGTACACCCTAAAATATATGTCTTCACTTTCATCGTATGCGAGGGATGAATATTCAGGTGGTTTGAGTGGCGTGTGATTTTTTTCACTTAATTTTAGTGGAATTTTGAAAAGTATAAATATATATCACTCCCTAAGGTTCAATATGAATAGAATATTTTACTCAAGTTTATTCAAATTTAAAATGGCATAACTTTTTCAAACTTTGATTGAAAGGCTATTTTATGGCCAACTTGGTACTAAGGTGAGTTTTAGATTTTATGTCCTATGGGTTTGAAACTTTGGCCTTTTTTATCTTGGTGTGTACTCTTTTCAATGTCATAGGTCTGACCTAATTATGACGTGCCAATAAAAATTTATTGTAAATCTCCTAACACTCCTTAATTTTGGTCCTTTAAGAAGAGAAAACTTGTATAGTATGCCATGTGTCCAATATTTTTTATATGAATCTAAAAAATATAAAAAAAACTATGTTCTATATTCTTTCTAATGCAATTGTTCTTACTCAATTTGTATCTTGCATGCCCCATATATGACCTTTTTCCTACAACACTTATTTTAGTCTAGTTTTTTTACTAGTCATAAACCCTGGATTCAACAACAAATATTTTTGAACCTGTAAGAGATCAAGATATCAAAATTGTACCAGAGATATATAATCCTTTTTAATATATGATTTTTGAGTCTCACTATCTAAAACGTTGTAGAAACAACGTTGTAGAAAAAATTCCAAGATGACTTGTTTTGAAGAAATTGGTCCCAAGGAAAGAGATCTAATACCAAATGTTATGCAACCAAGTCCCAAAAATAGCATAAAAAGAGCATAAATGGACCACAAGACATAAATCCATGTTATTTTTTCTAATATAATTCAAATTGATTAGGATATTGATCTGAAATAATAACATGAACATTAAGATGCATAAGATAGAGTTGATACACAAGACACACAGATTTTCCTCAAGAAACCATAAAGGATAAAACCCCGCAAACTTACTCATAATATTTTTTTCACTAAGACAATATCACAAGATAGATAAACCCAAGTATAAGATGTCTCAGTGAATCTCTCTCTCCTCCTTAATATTCTCTCTCTCCTCATGCAAACTTGAGTGTGTGGGTGTGTATAAATGAGGGAGGGAACCTCCCTATTTATACCCTTCAAGTGATTGACCTTAAAACTTGAATGGGACAAATTGTTACCCTAACTCGAATGACTTCTCCTAGAGGGACCTAAAAATACATTTTCTAATATTTGACTTGGGGACTACTGCCCCAAATTACAACGGAGGGTTTACCTCAATGACCATACACAATAATGACATCTTGAAAGTAGGGAAACACATCTCCAATGGGGGTAAAACAATGTACAATAATAATATACATCAGAATATCTTCTGAAGTTACAATTGCAACGACACTCCCTCTTAACTAGGAAGGTATTATATTTCCATAGTCATCAATACATCTAGTCACGTCATCATAGTTGAATCATCATCGTCACTATTGTTTTAGTTCTCATATTATCGATCATTGAATAGTGAAATTTTTCCATCTATCTGTCATAGGTAGTTTCTATAGATCCAACCTTGTTTCATGCTAGGTGTAGGCCTAGTCCTCATCTAGGTATTCATCATATGCATAGGTACAACCCAGGACCATTCATTACATTGTAACTGTAAATACATGCATCTTCTACCATCATCTCATCATGTCTACATCATCTAGTCGTATCCGCATAATCTCGATGTATCAGAATCATCTCATCATCGTACACAGAGCACAAGATGCATATGACTGACCACTTGCATTCTACCAACATAGGATCACACCGGGACTCATTACGTCACCAAGACAACCTGTGTCTACCACTATGCAAGAATCAAGTAGGAGCACACTAAGTGCATTATGTCTCACCATGGTCAACCTGTGTTCCACAAACATAGGAGCACACCAAGGCTTATTTATGTCACCAAGACAACCTATGTTTACCACTATGTGAGAATCTCCTAGGAGAACACCAAGTGCATTATGTCTCACCAAGGTCAACCCGCTTTCTACAAACATAGGATCAGATTGGGACTTATTTATGTCACCAAGGCAACCTATGTCTACCACTATGCAAGAAATGCTCAACCACACACCAAATTCCTTGTGACCTCTCATCACCTCCAACATGGGACCACATAAGGATTGATTATGTATGAAAACCCTACATACCATGCCAAGAATTTTACATTCCAAGACAACCTCAAATACTCTATACATCTAAAGAAAACCTCTATACCACATTATGACTAATTACATCCAAATATTACCTTCCATGACTCATTACATTTAAGTAAAACCTAAATACCACACCAAGATTGATTACATCCAAAGACAACCTGACAGGGCAAATCACGTCTTGGTAGAACCTACGTACAATGCCACTACTGATTACATCTGAGGAAAACTTGTATACCTTCTCATGTGAGATCTCATACTTGTGCATATGTGTCTTCTAGTATTCTCTTCATCTCCAACATGGAAGCACACTAGGACCAATTATGTCACCAAGACAACATGCACCTCCGACCATGCAAGAACTTATCACTCCCTTTTTCTAGGGACCTCCATCTGGAGAACACCGAGTCTCTCTCTAAAGTATTCAAACTTCAATATTGTCACTGCCTTGGTCAATAAATCCACTATCTGCTCATTTTTCGCCACGTATTGGAGCTTCACTACTCCTCTTCGCACCATATCCTGAATATAGTGATATTTGATATCTATGTGCTTTGACTTGTCATGGAACACCGTATTCACTGACAAATTCATGCAACTTTTGTTGTCACAAAAGATACAAGTCACTTCTAATTTGGAATCAAACAAATAAAAAAGTAGCTTTCAAAGCCATACTTCCTCACAACTAGCCGAACAAGATGCAACACATTTTGCTTCGGTTATACTCAGTGCCACGTATGGTTGCTTCCTTCTAAGCCAGGAGATCATATCAAATCCCAAACTGAAGCAACATCCCAAATTGATCTTCCTATCAATGGCATTTCCTACCCAATCCAAATCAACATAATCGTGTAGATTAAACTTCTTATTTTCATCATACTTTAGCCCATAATCAATTGTACCCTTTAGGTACCTCAATACATGATTTTCAGCTACCAGGTGAACATGTATCGGATCTGTCAAGAACCGGCTCAGGGTGTTCACAGCAAAGCATATGGTTGGTATCGTATTCCTTGGGTACATTAATGAATCAATCATCTGACGATATATTGTGGGATAAACTATCTATGATGAATCAGAATACAGTAACTTCAAATTCGATTCCATAGGTGTGGATATTGCCTTGCTGTCCAATATTTTGAATCTTTTCATAATGCCCACTACATACTTCCCTTAACCAAGGAATATTCCATTCATACTCTACTACACCTCCATGCCTAATAAATATTGCATCTTCCCCAAGTTTTTCATCTCAAACTCAGCGGAAAGCTTCATCTTTGCATCTACGATGAGTTTATCCTCTCCTGTCAGAAATAATTCATCAACATATAGCAAGACCATCACTATTCTTCCACCTTCAACCTTGAAGTAAATTCTAGAATCTGCTTTACTTTTGGTAAATTCTAATCTCATTAGGAAATTTTCCATCCTGTCACACCATGTCCTGGGTGTCTGTTTTAATCCGTAAAAGGATTTCTTCAATTTGTACACATGTGTTTTCCTGTCAATTTGTACACTTCCTCCTTGACTATACCATTCAAGAATGTTGTCTTGATACCCATCTAGTGTGCCTTCCATTTTATTAATGTAGCCAAATTATGCAAGTATATATATGATCGAAGTGTATCTCACTACGGGTGCAAATGTCTCCTCATATTTTATGCCTTCTTTTTTGGAGAATCCACGTGCCACGAACCTTTTGTTATGTTTTTCAATGCTACCATATGCAACATGCTTGATATTGTAGATCCACTTTGAAGTCACGAAAGGATTCCCTTCTGGACTTAAAACTATATCCCAAACATCATTCTTCATAATCAACAGGTACTCCTTGATCATGGCATCCTTCTGTTCTTTCTTTTCTAAAACCTATTTGTAGTTGAGGTTCTTTGTCAATGATGTCACATAGCAGGGCCACGTAGCTGTTGTATGGTTTGGGTTTCTTTCTTTCTCAATGTATTCCATGTGGAGCTCCATACATTTCTGCATCATGTAGTATCTCATGTTCCCATGTTGGTTTTCTTTTGTGGTATTTCTTCTCATGAAGTGGTTCTAAAGGATCTTACGGTTTTTACATGTCATGATCTTCATGGTCTTCTGGAATTGTTTCTTCTAGTGTTATGTCTTGAACTCTTGTTGCTTTAGGTTCTTCGAATTCTATAGTAGGTATTTTTATGGACCTAGAGTATGTTGAGTCTTTGTCAAATGTTACATCTCTGTTGATGTCAATATTATTGAATCCCAGGAAGTACTTTTGGTAGTCCTTCAAAGTGTCATTGTATCATATGAATATCCCCTTCCTCCTAGAAGGATCAATATTGGTCCTCTTTTCCTTCAGTATGTTTGCGTACACTAGGAAGCCAAATATTCTAAGATGGTTGACTTCTAGTTTCTCTCCTAAAACAAACTCTTCATCAGTCTTGTTGTCGAGTACTTGGTGAGGAATATGCCCTTCTGTGCATACACAGTTGTCCTTGTTGCTTCTACCAAAAGGTGCATCGAAAGATCTTGTTCATGTAGCATTGTCTTCTCTACTTCTATTATAGTTTTGTTCTTTCATTCTGCAACACCATCATGTTGAGAATTGTATGGAGTGCTTAACTCCCTCTTAATCCAATATTCTCTGCATATTTCCTTGAATTATTCTAATGTGAATTCTCCACCATTATCTTACTGCAAAGTATTGATATTCCTTTCAGTGTGGTTTTTGTCCAAGGCTTTGAATTCCTTGAACGTGTGGAAGACTTCACTTTTCCCTTTCAAGAAATATGTCCAATTTTTACGTGATAAATCATCTATAAATGAAACATAGCATACATACCCGCTTAGTGAGTTGGATGACATAGGCCCAAAGACATTTGAGTGGATTATGTCCAGTATTCCTTTTGCTTTTCTCTCACTGCTAGAAAATGTCTTCTTTACTTTTTTCCCTTGTGCACACCCCTTGAAAATGCCTTCATTCTTTGTTTGAATTTGTGGAAGTCCCAAAAATTTTTTGCTTGCAATTGGTAGTGCTCTATAGTGCCGCATGTGCTAGCCTTTGGTGCCATAGTTCACTTGGTTCTATGGATTCATGAACCAATTATTGTATAGGTTGTCCCTTTAATGTGTACAAGCCTCCCTCTTGCTCTCCAATCATTGTTGTATCATTTATTATCTTTCCTTTTGGCCACATTAGGACTTTTCCATCAACAAATGCAACGATTATTCCCTTTTCATCTAGTGCATAGATAGAGAGAATATTATTCTTCAATCTTGGAACATATAGCACATCTTTCATCTTCAAATATTTCCCAAAGTCTATCTTGTAGGAAGCTTATCCACTTCCTTTTATGGGGTATTGATATTCATCCCCAAGTTTCACCTTGTGAGGTGACATGCGGCTCAAACAAGTTTACAAATTATTCTTTGTATCCTTCCATATGTTTGGAAGTCCCACTATATACAATCCAATCATTTATTCCATGTGAGATAGTTCCCATGAGTGCTGAGATAAGAGCATATTCTTCATCACTTGAAGAAACAGTTTTTACTTTGAGTCTCTTTATTATTGGTTCATCATCTTCAGCGGTGTGAGCATGGTGTCTCTTCTTATTTGACTTCTTGTTGAAGGATCCTCTATTTCTAGGACAATCTGTAGAGTAATGTCCCTTCCCATCACAAGTATAGCATCAAATGTTGGAAGGATCTCTTCTGAATTTATTTTTTCTTTTGTGATGATAGTCCTCCCTTTTGTTGTGATGGTGATCATTCTTTTTTCTATGATATATTTTGGTGTGAACTATGAGATTTTGATATTTAGTTTCTCCCATCTTCTCTTCTATTGTTATGAGCTCATATTCTTCTCATGTACATTCTTCCTAGAGTCTGTTGAATTTGATCATCCCTCTTCTGGAACATATTCCTTGAATGAATGAATCCCAGGATGTTGGGAGATCATTCAAGGTGGTCCTAACAATCTCGTGAACAATCTCTCCTTATTCTACATTCTCTTCAACTGCTTCAAGTTTTTACTTGATTTGAGAAACCCTTGTGAAGTAGGATTCCATGGTCTCTGAGTTTAGTATCTTCACATTCTTCAGTTGGTTCCTCAATGTCATCTTCTCATTGATGTTCTTTCATTCGAACAGTTTTGTCAAAGAATCGAACAATTCCTTTGGTGTCTTCAAGGATGACACATGGGTGACAAGATGATCCTTAATAGAATGTTAAGTGATTCTCTTAGCTTTAACCATGTTATTCTTATGGATAGACTTAGCCTCATCTCCCTCTAGTTCTGTAACTTCCTTACTGGTATACTAGTCCAAATCACTTTCTTCAAGGATCAAGGAGATCCTGTACTTCCATGCTCGAAATTTGTCAGCTCCCCCAAGATGACACCTCAACAATTGAAGGAAAGAAGAGGAAAAAATATATTCTTTAACTGTAACAACAAGTATAGTAAGGGACATAACAATTGAGAAAATAGTTTATTCTAAATATATTGTGAAGAGGAAGAACCAAAATAACAAGAACCATTACAGGATGAAAAAATAGAAGTGATTACCCACACTATATCTTATCATGAATTTGATGGAATTATCACTCCTCAAACTCTCAATATCAAAGGATATATAAAAAAGAAAAAGGTAACAATGTTGATTGATTATGGTAGTACTCATAATTTAATTCACTAAAAATTATACAAAGATATCAATTGCTTTGTATATATCCAACACCATAATATCAAGTAATGATTGTAGAATCTTTTCATAAAATTTTCCTGGGAAGGAAAATAATTTGAGTTAAAGGGTATCACATGGGAACCAAACAAATTGATCGTATCTAATGGTATGAAAAACTTGTTAAAAAAAGGACAACAAAGTGTAATTGCTCAATTACGCTAACTAGATGTTTGAACACCCATTGCTCCTATTTCCCCAAATCTCCAAAGGGTTTTCAGTAAGCATGCCAAGGTATTTGAATATATTCCAACAATTCTTCCACTTGTTCAATATTTGGACCATGCTATTTACTTAATTCTAGGAAGTGTTCCTTCTAATGTCATACCTTATAGATGCACCTATGGCCAGAAGAATGAAATGGAGCACATGGTTGAAATTTTTTTAGAGGCTGCCATAATTAGGCCTATTCAAATTTTTTACTTTTCCCCAATGGTAATGGTACATAAGAAGTATGGATCATATTATTGAGATATTTCTCACCCTTTTATTGCAAGTACACTACCTGATGCTTTCATTGAAACAATGTAGAAGTTACATGGAAACACGAATATTGTTGTAAGCAATATAGATCCAATTTTCACTGGAAAATTTTGGACTAGGTTATATTCTTGTTTGGGTACATGGTTGGCTCAACGTTCATCTTATCATCCTCAATATGATGGAAAAATGAGATAGTGAAGAAATGTTTTTAAGGCTATCTTCATTGCTTTGCAACTGATAAAAAAACACAGTGAGTGAAATGGTTGTAAAATTCTTCTTTCAATACATCATAAAAAATGTCTCTATTTATGGCACTTTATGGGTACCACCCTCCATCTATCACATTTCCCTTAAAAGTAAAATCTACACTTCAAGGGGTGGAAGATCACATAGAGAACTAGTAAGAGGTTATATAAATACCAAAGATGTCAAAAAAAAGGATGAAACAACATGCATATCAAAATCACATTCAAAGGATTTTTGAGGAAGGAAAAATCATATGGCAACCTAAACAAATCATTGAAACAAGGACCAAACAACTATGAAATTAGGTTATTATTGAGTACCTCATTAAGTGGAAGAACTTACCAGTTTTATATTCAACATGGGAAGACGATTCTATCAGACAGATTAGACATGGGAAGACGATTCCTTCATACAGATTCATCCACCACTAGCGAAGGATTGAGGACAACACTTTTCTGAAGAGGAGGGGCATGTTAATCCCTATATGTTGGGAACATTACCCCATATAGTGTGTCACATTATACTAGTATTTATGTCATATTTAATTGGTTGGTCCTAGGTAAATTTTGGGATATTTTGAGTCAAATTTTTCAGAAAATAATCGATGTGTTAACGAAGTTGCGATGGGGAGGTCAGACAAAGAGGCCAACTCCAAAGTGTTAGCTGGAAATAAAGGAAAACCAACTATTTTTATGAAGTCCAACCAAAAGTTTGGTTAGATAGTTATGAAATTTTCCTACTTAAATTTATGGGATCAAGAAATGGGAACATGTTGAAAAATGGCCAATCAAATCCTATAAATATATAATGGGTTGGTGGGTTAGCCAATTTTTGAGAACAAAATAGACATTTTGTGTTCTATCAAAGAAGGTATGTATTGTTTTTTCAAATTATAATTTGACATAGAGTCACAAGTATAAAGATAGATCTACATGCTGTGTGCACAGATCTGTTGTAATGGATTTTTGAGGAAATCTTTGCAGGATGTGTGTGCAAACTTAAGCATTCAAGCTACGTCTCTTTCATAATAATGAACACTTTTGTGGTTTTTCCCATCCTGGGTTTTCCACGTTAATATCTAGTGTCTATCATGCATGATGTGTGTGTTTAATTGTTACTGTGTTTATTAATGCATCAATGGATAACTATGAATGGATGAAATATTATTTAAATGAATTTTTATGTTGGCATTAATTTATTTAATGTCATGGATGGATCTAAGAATATTTTTCAGAGTTTATGATATATCGAGTTTATCTCTATCGAATCTCTATTTGTATTGTATGGTGAAGTTACCCTTCATTACTATGGAAACATGGTTCCTATAGCACCCATGGGTACTTTGGGTGATATTTCATCTTCTCTATAGGTGTTGTCGAAAGGGATAAATCCCTTTCGAGACTATATATAGGGTTTTGTTAGTATGATATCTTGTAAACATGAGTTGTGTTAAGATTGTGCCAAAATTATTATTATTATTATATTAGTTATGTTGGCTTGGGTCCATTAGTTGTAATTGTACCTCTTTGTCTCTTATATATTAGAAGGGGGCATTTTCATTTGAATAACGTCATCTTGTCTTGTCTTATCTACTTAGCACATTGTGTAGGGAGGTTCCCCCCTTAAAGAGGCTTGTTTCCGCCTTTCACACACTTAGGGGGGGAACGTGGCAGAAATATTCAAGCCAATCGGTGTGTCCTTGGGGGCAAGTCTCAAGTCAAGGCTGTCACCTTGTTCTTGATTCCTCCGTTTAGGAAAACTCCTAACAAAGCCAAGGGGGGTGGACCCTACAAGTTACTAAGGCTTGTTACTTAGATGATGATGGTATTAAATGAGTAAGTTTTTTAGGAGTTTTGACTTGACAATTGTAAACAATAGATATCATGATGAGACAATCACAAATAAGCACAATATGACACCCAATCACATATATATTGAAAGAAATAAACAGTTGACCAGTGCCTTTAAATGGAATCGAAAATAATTAAGAGTGTTGGAGTAGAATGTTGTGAAATTGTATCTTGGTACATTTTAAATTAATGTGAAAACATGAGTGAATTAAATTAGGTGGGGGGACTCCAGATATATCCGGGGAGTACTTGGAGTATGTCTAAAAGCAACAACCGCTACGACTACCCGCAAGGAATGTGTGGGCTAGATGGAGTCTTTGAGACTATGTTCATAATACACCCACTGGGATGTAACAGAGATCGGTGCCTCGAGGTCACTGTCCAGTAGTTCCCACTTCCTTTGGGTATTTTTCCACCGTTTATAGTTTAATCGAGGTGTTGGATTTTCACCTGAGGTGGTTAATTGGGGAAACTGAATCCTAATTATTCTAGTCACTCACATTGCTTTTGATGCAGCTTGACTGATCGAACAAATCATAGGCAAGTGCAGAGCATACACACCGGAGTCTTGTAAATTTTAGTGAATTTTAAGAGCGTGTTCTTCTTAAAAAAAAGACCCTCCAGGAATCTCTTTCCGTCCAAGTGGAATTCAATCGGGAAATCAAGGAGGGGTTAATTTTACTACTTGCTTGTGAAAGGTAACAATGAAAAAACACACACCACAGGTTTTCTAATTAATTCTACCACGATCCTTTTTCGCCTTTCGGTTCAATCGAGGATTCGTGGGGTAAGTATTAGTATTAATTTGATTTTAAAATATGGAATAATGAAAAAAATGATCAAATTATACAATCTTGAATGACAAGACTAAGCTAGAGCAAAATATGGGAAAAAATGCAAAAAAGCGAAACGGATGTGAATCCCCCCTAGGGGGATGGGGAGTGAGCTCGAAAGAGCATACTCGAAGTGATTCTTTATTATTAAGGGTTACAATATCAGAAAACTAATTTTCACTTTGGTCCTTGTTATATGGGATCCAAAGGCTCACAACAAGCTTACAACAAGCTTAAAACAAAGCACAACGGTGGGGGAAACCTCCGGGAAGCTCCAGTTCACCCAAGAGTCAGAAAACAGGCAGAGTCTCCTTCTCTTTTTTTTAAACCTGCTAAAAAAACAGCGATCAATTAAATTCAAATGTGCCCAAAAACACTTTAAAAGTATTTTGGGTCACCACACTAATTACCGGAAAGAGACTAAGTTAAAAATTGTTAAAAAGGGTAATTTATTTTTGCAAAAAGGAATTGGGATCTTGGATTGCTGTTTTGGCAGACAATATGATATGCAATTTTCTTGCAAAATTTAAAATTTTAAAGAACGGAAAAAAGAAAACTACCTTATGAGCAAGCTACAAATTCCCTTTATAATGCTTACAAAAGAGGGTAATTTGAACTAGATCTCTTCAAATATAACTTTGCATGCAAAATAGAAATTGGATCTAAACTTAGGAAAGGATGTTACTAACTAGATATATATATGATTTTCTTAATGAGATCGATCTAAGCAATAAGATTCTTAAATGGTAACCAATTTGAAGAAAAAATAAATTTTGAAGGAGGAAGAGGAAAAGAGAAGTGCTTGTTGTTGAAATAGATCTACAAAAGAAACTTGTCAATGGAGCACCGAGGGGCACAATATTCACAATATTATTGGAAAACTAGTGGAATCAAAATTGAACCACAACTCTTCCAATCACGGCAAACCTGCAAGCTAAACAACAAATCCTGCAAACAAAACCATTAAATCTGAAGGTACATATGAGAAATAGATGACATAGCATGAAAATAATCGTATTTAGCATGCAAATATTAGCTCATTCAAACATATGTAGCAAAATAGGAGTAAGTAAACTTACTTACAATGATCTATTCCTATGATTCCAATAATCATTCAGGTAGACAAAAGTTTTAATGCAAAAAATGAAAAAATAGTAGTTCTCCTCAAAAGCAGCATGATAATGATGATCCACACATAAAAGTACTCCACAAATTAGCCTCCAAAGCTTCTCTTTTATTCCAACAAACATAATGATCAATACAATATTACACAATAGTAATACTTTCTTCCCAGCTCTAACTACCTTGGAAAAGAGAAAGGATGCTTTATTTCTAGCTAGAGGCTGGCCAAGAGGGGCGCATGCCTGACTGGAGGAGAGACCGCAGATGATGAAGAGTTAATCCGAGCCTGATATGATGATGAATTATGTCTAACTGAACTGGAACTGCAAATTGGAGTGACACCTCACTTAGTGAACTGAACCACCCATCCAACAACTTCCAGATTGATCCACACGTGTGGAGGAGAGAGAAAGGAGGGCGCAACCCCCAAATCTGCATGAGCCTGTTAAGCTCTTGTAACCAGGAATATTTCACCTTCTGCAAACAGAATTTATCCCTCTGGTCTGAATGGTTCAGATCCAGAACAAATGAGTGAACGACAAAGGATGAAGACCTTCCCTGGATGTCGTAGACACCTAGAATGCTGCTTCAATAGTGAACCTGTGTACCTGGAAATAGATCAAACATGAAAACATATCAAAGCTACCCGAAAATCATCTACTTATCCATGTTAATGACTAAGGAATCTAACAACATGTACATGCGAAATCAATACAACAGTAATGTGCAACAGAAATCTGCTTTGCATTAAAGATGTATGGAGAAGTTTACAACCAATCAAACCTTAGTGTCGACAAGCATCTCCACGAGACAAACACTTCATCGCCATAATCTCCAACTTTGCTCTCTATGCTCTCCAATGGCTTGGGCCAAATGGTCAATCCAACAGCATAACAATACCTCTGTAGTTCTCTCCCTCAACTATGGACATGAGCTTGTATTTATAAGGCTCAATGGATAGGAATAGTTGAGAGATTTGTGGATGAGGTGGCCTCTAAGATCCTATGATGGGGGATCTCAAGCTCAACTGACCCACAATGATAGGGATAAGGGAGGACACCAGGCTCATGATCTAGAAGCCTCAAGAAACTTATCTTTTTCCCATTTTACCTAGGGCACCGCTTTTCTTCTCTTATGACAGAGCGGTTTAGATGAGAAACGCTTATGGACAAAAGGCCATAGGCGATGGCACCGCTTATGGCAAACAAGAAGAAGGCGATGCGAGCAAGGTACCGCTCATGGGCCACAAGAAAAGCGCGGTGCTGAGTTTTTATATGTAGAATTGAAAAACAACATAGGTTTCCACTCTAAGAGCTGGGATTAAAGGAAAACATGTAAGTCAAAGGTCTTATCACATGGTGGTGACAGGATTTGGGTATAACAAAATGCCCCCCAAAGTGTGAGTCTTAGAGGGATATGATAAACAAGAGCTTTGAGAGAACAAGTTGTCACTTCGAGGTGAAAATGTCAGCTCGATTGGAGCATGTCGTCAAGTAGGCATCTGTAGTACATCAATATTTTTGACTCATAGACACAAGTAACCAACTCATGGCTGCAGACCAATACAAGGCTGATACATGGGAGGAATAAACAAGCATGGCTACTAGAATACATTGTAGATCCATGTGATAGATGACTCAAACTTGGACATAGCTACCAGACATACAACATAGATCTATGCCATACAGATATACTAATGTGGATCCATGCTAGATATACAAAACTCCATCGCAACCTGGGGAAAGCAACGAACGCTTTAAACAAATACCTAGGGTCTTCGTCTCGTCTTTCACAAAGTACGATTCTACCCATGTGATTACAATGATCTGAAGTCGAACATGGTAGAAACCACTTGATTACTGGCCAATGATGTGAACCGTTAACAAGTGCGAGGGAGATCACCATTGATGTCAATGATTCCCAAGGTACCCTAGTACAATCTAGTGAGTGTGAATAGATGTCCTGATATCGAACACCCAGTCAATTCTATCGATCAAAAGTCAATGATGTGAACCTATGTCGATAGTAAGAGAATTTGTCATTAAGGCATACAGATCTCAAGGTTCTAAGTTTTTGTTTCTAAGACTAATTCCCAGATGATGAGCTAATGTCGACGGGAATAGTCTCGTCGAAGGAGGGCCATGATGAGTCCCACATCGACGACACAAAACTCGGAACATAGTTCTGGAATGATGTGCATATAGTAACCATAGGACTGACTCAAAAGTACTGACACAGAGACTGTTTTGACTATAGAGGTAAAACTTCTTCAACTTCCCTTTGAACATCGAGCGACATGACAAAAGACTTGGCAGCATGACTAAACGGGGCAAACACACAGTACGACAGTGGACAATGCATTCTTTTGAAAGACTCAAAGGAGTGGCATGACTCATGAAAGTGGGTTGTCATGGAGATCAAATGAATACCCAATTGACTGAAATGATATGCAGACAAGTGCCATGTTTAAAGGTAACGACAAACTACTGCCATTTATTTGCAAAATGATTCCCTTCCCATTTTCCCCATCATGGTTGATGAGTGCCTCTTTTCGGTTTTATGAGTTCAAAGAGGGTAACAAACACTCGGTATAGCTCGTTCGAAGACAATTCCAAACTCATATGTTTTACAAACCTGAGAGAGGAGGGGTTCGTTTTCAAAAACGGGTCTCTCAATGTTTAATTTAACGAGTCCAATGAAATAAAACTCAGTATCGTTCATGTTTAGAGAGTCTAAATGACCACAGAAGAAGACTCCAAAAGGGTCCTTTTTTGTATGATTTAGTCCCTAAGGCCCAAAAAAGTATAAAATCATACCTTAGAGAATTCTTCCAGTCATGGTTGGCTGGAGTGTTCCTTTTTCATAAATAGTCTATCCGAACTGAAAAAGAGATAACCTACCGTCAGAGAGACGAGTCTTCAAATGCTTTAACGAGCGTGAAGAAGACAATATCGCCCGACAATATTTTCGTATTTAAGGAGCCCAAAAAGAGTTTAAAGAAGACTCCATTAGGTCTCTTTTCACTATGATAGATTTTACGAGCCTGAAAAGAATCAGAAACAGACTCGGACCTTTGATACTGGGTTTTGAGAGCATGATCAAAGTGTCGTAATAAACACTCAACAACTTTTTTCGTTTTATGGTAGTACAAAAAAGTCAAAAACAAACTCCCAAGACTTTACTGCTACCATTCTTCTATCCTGCAATGACTCAAAACAAGTGATAAATGCACCAATAACTAACATTGAGGGATTACGACTGATAAATTTTGAGTAATAAGCGATTTTAAATCAAAACTATAGCATGTCAAACCCAAAAATGTGTATAAAAGTCATGTAAATAGTGAATAATCAAATCATTTTACTATTTACCCATAGTGGAGAGAATTTTGAGCACTTTCCTAGTCAGATCTTCAGTTGCTGATATCGAGAGTTTCTACCGTCGGATTCGAGTGCCGTCAGTTCCAGGTAACAGTTCAAACCCTACTCTTCCTTTTCATAGTCTCAATTTTGATTTTGAATTGTGTTTTGGGCTTGTATGTCAAGCCCTAAAATTGTGGGAGCGAGCACTGCACTTATCCCTTGTGGGATATGCGGTACCTCGCCAGAACTGTGCCGAAAACAAAGCGCACAAGCGATGCCACCGCCTGTCTTCAATGACGCAGAGGCGGTGTCAACCATGAAGATATAAAACTATTGACATAAGCAAAACTATATCATTTCTTTTGATTTGAATGATTAAGAGTGATTCTAATGGGTCTTGTGATTGTTTTTGGCAGGCTCTTGCTGATAAAAAATGGTGATATGGAAGGAAAGACAACATGATAACGATGACACTTTTGCCGAAAGGAATGCGGGTTGCATAGATATTCTAGTATGGATTCCTAGTGCAAAGATCAAGGCAAAGGTCCAATTAGTGAATGGCTAGGCATGTATAATGTAAATATTTCTATATGGACCATGTGGTTGTCTTGTCAAGCTAACTGAAAATTTATGTAAATATTATGTCATAAAAATAATAAAATGCTTCAATATGGTTGTGTAAATAGCGATAGAGGGGATATGATTCCACTAGAGAGAAAGAGGAAAGGTGATCCGAGTTCCCAGGTGCACGACGGGGACAACAATTTGATTGAATGAATCAAGTACTGTCACGGTAGAAGCATATTAACAAAAAAGATGGCAAGAAAAGAATTTCAAATAAGTGAGAAACACTCACCTGACATATCCTTCTTTCACATCTCCCCCTTGTCATGGCCACTACACATCAAACAAAGATTGGTAACCATATACAACACTAGTCCAGGTTTAGACATATAATAAAGACCATTATAAACACACCCTCATTACAGTCATCCAATTCGACAGCTCTCTCTCCCTCAAATGCTATGTGGTTGCATGCATGCCTTACAAACCTCTTGCGTGTTGACCATGGGGCATTGAAATTGTACATGCATCTTGATTGCTTCATAATGCAATTTAGACTATGGGCATTGGCTTCATATTTGGGAAGTTCATGGAGCTAAATCCCACAGTTAACTAAAGTCGTGCCTTGTGCAACTTCATGGAAACCACACCCAAAGATGCTATCACGTTACAATCTCCCCTTTCGGTATCATTACTATCTGGTCAAGACCAAGACTGTATGCCAGAATGGTTCATTGACGGGGCGCTATAAAGATAGCTCCATAAATAAACCGGACAGATTCCAACAACCAAAGCCAATGATCATGCAAAGGTAGAAAACCTATCGTTCGAGTGAGAGCAGGTGTGAAAGATGGACTGCTAATTGCTCCCCTGAATTCAGATTATGGGAAAAGGGAAATGTTACAAACCACCTCATATGGTCTTATTCTCTTTTCCATAGCCTTTTGAATTGTCGTCATGAACTTTGTTCCAAGGGTATGCCCACGTGGTTTCCATGCAGCCACTATTGTGACTAATGGATAGCCAAAAAAGGTACTCAATGTTGGCCTCGTGGCCCATGGGTGCTCCTCTAACTCATGAGGTTTGCTTCACTATGTCATGGTCGCACTCCAAAAACCTTCATTTACCACCACAAATTTCGTTGTTGTCCACTGATCAGTTTTCATCATAGCTTCCTTGGCTATTGTTTCAAGACATTGCCATTTTTGGGCCACGTCGCTCATGGAATGTCTACCTTAACTTGTGCATCATAATTTCGATCATAATAAAACATATGCGATTGCTCAACATATACACAAGTTCAAGGTAAAGTGTTTTTAGATTATGTTTTTGGTAGGCCAACACTGCCCCATAATCTCCTTAGAAATTTCATCAAATATAAAATATTTTTTCTAAAAATCCTATATACAGTCACCTATTTGACCTCCCATTATTTTCATCGAAACAAAAAAAAATTGCTACCTTGCTGAAAAGATATAGTCAACTATTTACATATTTGCCTTGCACTATTATTTCAATACCTGTTACGATAGGGACATGGACACTATTGTGACAATTCCAAACCTACCCGACAAGGACTTTGATGCCATGCATCACTTTTTCCAAATAAGTATTATGTGCCAATCAAAAAAAAAACCCCCTATTTTGGAAACTTTTGTGCACAACATTGAATTAGGTGCGATACTTGAACTCAATAACATTATATTAACTTTTTTGAGAAGATGTAGAAATATGTGCTCGAAATATATCCAAAATCAATATCTTAAATCAATGGTATGAGAACACATCAATCAAAGTACTATTCCTTTGTCGGTAAATAAATACAATATGGAATCTACTGCGTCTTGGTTTTGGACACTTGCACAACATCGTTTTTTAAATCAATGATATTGTATAGTATATTTAATCAATAATATTGTATAGTATATTTCCTTAACATAGTTACAAATTTTCAAACCTGATTCAAAACATATGAGAATTCATTGACCTTGATTCCAAACATATGAGAATTCATTGATAAATACTAAGCAAATGTCTATGCATGAATTTCTCTATTGGTTTTGTGATTGGACGGAATGCCTTATTCCATAAATATTTCTCAAAGACATTGGATTTGTGATTGGACGCAAGGTCTTAATTCCAGAAATAATTCTGAAATTTTGTTTGAGTAGAGTTTGATATCCTAAACATATCCAAAATTCAACATCGTATTCCAAGTTAAGAGAGAGTGAGTACTATACTGTTGTGTATATGTTAAAAGCTTGAAAACATTAAACAAAACCAAAATATATTAAAAATGTTTTTGAGGGATGAAAGATTGTTAAAATTTCAGAGATATTTTTTCATCAAATTTTTTTGGTTGTAAATTTTGTATAAAATTTTGGATGAATATTTTTGTATTTTTTTTCTTTTCATCATTCTCTTTTTTCACTAAATCATACTCAACTTTGTATTCTTCTCCAAATTTATTCTTATTGGTTTTCTTTTTAGTATTTTCCTTTGTACGCTTAAATTATAAGAAATACCGCATGTGCACCTTCAACTCTTATAGCTTCCCCTTCAACCTCATTAATTTCTTTACCACTGGCTATTGATGTTTACCAATGTGACTCACTGCTTCAAACTGCTCCTATTGAATGGTGTTTATTTCCTCATAAACGAGCATCTTCATCCATGTATTGATAGATAACATATATCTTCTTCAGGGTCCTTGGAAATTTTTTATTTCGGCATCACTATATGAGGTTATAGCCTCTACTACAAACTCAGTAATATATCCTTGCAAAACACTGTCAACCCAAAAATCAACAGCTCTAGAGATGGTGTTACTTACACTGGTTACTTCGCGAACCAAATGATCATTCCGCTCAGCTGCTTCTCTCCTCTCGAAATTTGTCTTCCTTCTTTCAAATATTGACAACCATTCATGCAATACAATGGGAAACTCTACAAATAATATCTCGTGAATATCAATGTATATGCACTGGTCTTCCCAATTTTTTGCGCTCAACTGAGATCCTGCGCTCTCCTCTTGCATGAATGATAGCATCTTAGACTCCAGCCAGTCCTCTTCCTTGCTCTTTGTTGGATGCCATAGCATTTCCCTCGACTTAAATGGTTAACGGTCCCGGCAATGGAACCATTTGTTGGCCTCTATCTACTTCTTGTCTAGACCCGTGGTTCAATCACTCAACACAATACCAACATGACACCCCAAGAAATCGGCTCGACGGAGCAAGCTCAGTCGGCAACACCCGCGAAGCAGGCACAGTCTCACCCGAGATATCTTAATGGGTAGCTACCAGAACCATGTTTCCACAGTTGGTGAGGGATTAGAGTCCCTTGGTGCATGGCCAAGACGCTCGACAAAGACGATGGGATGGAGTATTTCACTATGCGAAAGCGACACAACTATGTGCCATAGTTCACCTGCGCGACACAACAGTGTCTGTAGGCCTTAATGTTTGGTGCAAGGGTGCAACATAGCCAACCCCTTAGATTCTACAGACAGTGTGCGACTTATATTTATACTTAGCAGATTAACCATGAACTTATACACAACAGTTTAGCAATACTTTTGAGCAGTCATACATTAATGCTGCGACATTCATATAACACAACTATAACTGTAATACTGCAAGATAAGCAAACATTCACCATTCAACAACATTCATCCACACAACACTAGAAATAATGTGGAAACCCATCTGGGAAAAACCACCAAGGTGCTCTTCATTTGGAATGAGAAATGGATATAGCACCTTGCAGCCTGCAACATGCAGACTATTCTTAAGATATGTCTTTCTGACTCAATCTTCTTTCTCTCATGTTCTCTGGTTTATTCTTCTATCTACTCCTACTAATGTGCACACAACCTAGATCAACTCGTCTACTCTACTAGCAGTCTGCGCACATAGCTGCAAGATCCGCAGCTCAACAACCTTCTATCTCTATTGTCTATCCAAATTACTAAACTTACATAACCTTCTGAACCCTTATACAGAGTGGTTTCTCCTACTTACAACGTCTACGAGACCACAGAGGGTCGACTGAATATTGCTCAGTTATTACAAACTCAACAACTTACAAAATATATATGTTAAATAAATGTCATCCGATACCTAGCCGTGAAAATCCTGGAATACATTAACCATAGCTTTAACTAGCTGCGGAACCGTCTTTCAGCTTGCTTGTGCTGGTCATAACTAGCCGCAAAAACTATCCTTCCATCTTCTGTTGGTTCGTCCTTCCATTGTCTTCCTTGATTTCTGCTTGTCCAACTTTAAATCTTCTATCTGTCTCTTCCATCGACTTGGATATGCCTTCCTTGTCACAAGTATCCTTGTTGTAGCTTCCCTTTTGCTCTCCCTCCATCGTGCGCATGTTTTATCTTCCTGCGTTGGTTCCTTCATTCCCTTCTTGACCTGTTTTTACCTTGTCAAACATGCACTTTTCCTCTTTGACTTGCGCGTCTGATTTATCCTTGTATACTTTTCCTTCTCTTCCTCTCTCTTCTCCTGGCCCAACATCACCACTTGAGTAATTAATTAATTACCGTAATTAACCTACTTAGTATTAAATGTTGATATTTATAACTTTTATATTTGTTATACTCTTTGTTAAGAGTTATTTATTCTAACTATTAATAGTTATTTAGTGTTTTTTATTATATATTTTTGTTCATTACACTCAAGTTGTGTTTGTAGTTTATGAATTTCTTGCTCCTTTTCTCTCAGTTACCTTTCCTTTTCATCAAGTGGCCGTTTGTACTCATGTATCTCATGTTGTTCATCTTGATGTTTACTGATCATTCTGTAGGTTTCATCCTTTTGTCGTTGAAGTCTTTGAATCTCATCTTTCAGTGGTAGAATTACTTCAGTTGACTTTGCAATGATCCCTCCTTTAATCTTCTTCCATATCTTCTAGTTTCTTTCTTAGAAGAGAGATTTCTTCAGACACCTTTTGTTTTCTATTGCAACTATTTTACTTTCTAATTCATCGATATTGAGTTTTTTAGATTTACATTGTTCATCAATTTCTTGCAACTGATTGCTAAAGTATGCAGTTGATGTATTTGACTCTTCTTCTTTACTTTTTAGTGTTTTCATGACATTGGTTGCCACTTGTTTTACATCTTCTATGGTCTTTATTTGTGTGCGAATGATATCTCTCGCTTGTACGATTGAAGGATTATGTTTGCTATAATTTTCTTGTAGCCAATATGCTTCATCCATATCTGCACTGGATCATCCTTCCATATGTTAATCTATTTACTGAGGACACCCGCTCTTATACCAATTGTTGGTATTAAGTTATTACTAAGAGGGGGGGTGAATCAATAATAGTGCAAATATGTCGAAAATATGCATATTTTCAGATTTAGAATAACCACACCAACAAACAAAACACTACACAAATACATGAGAGAAAATGCATATATATATTTATATATATATATATATATATATATGTATGTATGTATGTATATGTATGTATGTATGTATGTATGTATATGAAAATTTGCATCAATAGGAGATTACAGTATTTTATCATGATCATCCACTCATTCAGATGTTCACTTGATCTCAAGTACAACTTGTGGTATGTTGGAACCAACCTACAACAACTTCTATCTGTGTAAGCTTCAATTTACGACCTCCAAGAACCGACCTAAAAAACTATCAGTCTTGTCACACAAGTTCTGACTTGTGTCTTCAATGTTCAATCTACAGAAGAACTGTGCTCTCCGGGTGTGGAAGTGAAAACTTCATTTTGTTCTCTAGCACCCACAAGAAGGATATCGTGATCCCGTAAGTTTTATATGAACCCACATAAAGGATGTTGTTGCACCCTAATATTTCTCCAACACCCACTGGAAGGAGGTTTGATCCCCCTAATCCTTACCCCATCCTTGCTCCCTTATATGAAAAGTGAGTTTATACCAAGTAGTGAAATATTATTCCTTCAAAATTTGCAACTGTTGAATTCTTCTATCCTGCATCTGCATATATGAGTCAACCAATTTCCCAAAATATTATGATTTACATTTTCCTCTTCAAGTTACACAACTGTTGCAATCCTTGATCCACGTCTTTGTATTTTCCTCAGAAAGTTGGCCAAAACAATTCAGATTTTCATCTATGAGTCTGTGCCTAAATATTTGCATCGGACCTTTTTTCAAAATGTGTCTACATTTGTTCAAGTCGGACCTTTATGCAAAGTGCTTATGTGTCCTTTTGCGTCAAACCTTTCTTCAAAATACGATGTGTGAGGATAACAGTGATTTGCGCAGTTATACTTATTGTTCGCACATCCATACTTTGGGTATCTTATCAACCAGTGCTTCTCATCTTACATTGTGGCTCTTCTTCAAAGGAATATTCATCTATGATCAATGAGCCACTTATACCCCGAAAAACAAAGACTCCAAATCTTGTCAAATAGTTAGATCTTCATCTTCCACAAGATTACTTCACAATGATCATATCTTGCCTATTTATAACCTTCTTGAATCAAGAGCTGTGTCCACTTGTAAAGTCCGTTTACTTTGGACATCGTCCCACTGGATTGCGTCTCCGACAAGTTTAATGTTTATGTTGGCATGCCACATTTGTAATTCATATTTGTAATTTAAGATGCACATATGCCACTATTTATGTGGGACTTTTGCACACATAATTCACAAGTCTCATACTTATGGTTATTTACAATTATTCTTTTATGTACATAAGTATGTGCGCAAATGTGACCAATATAAAACTTGCATGCATGTTCATAAATTATAAAGAGACACATACATAAACATTTAGGAGCGTTAATTCCACATTTACTATTTCATTACATGTATTTGACATCAATGACAATACATAAACATGGAGTTATTCCAAGGGAGAGGGGATTGTAATACCCCCAATTTTGACTTGAAATGTATTGAATAGAAATTATGTAAATGATGCAGATATTCTAGTATGGATTCCTAGTGCAAAGATCAAGGCCAAGGTCCAATTAGTGAATGGCTAGGCATGTATAATGTAAATATTTCTATATGGACCATGTGGTTGTCTTGTCAAGCTAACTGGAAATTTATGTAAATATTATGTCATAAAAATAATAAAATGCTTCAATATGGTTTTGTAAATAGCACTAGAGGGGATATGATTCCACTAGAGAGAAAGAGCAAAGGTGATCCGAGTTCCCAGGCACACGACGGGGATAACAATTTGATTGAATGAATGAGTACTGTCATGGTAGAAGCATATTAACAAAAAACATGGCAAGAAAAGCATTTCAAATAAGTGAGAAACACTCACCTGGCATATCCTTCTTTCACAGCTCCCCCTTGTCATGGTCACTACACATCAAACAAAGATTGGTAGCCATATACAACACCAGTCCATGTTTAGACATATAATAATGACCATTATAAACACACTGTCATTACAGTGATCCAATTTGACAGCTCTCTCTCCCTCAAATGCTATGTGGTTGCATGCATGCATTACAAACCTCTCGCGTGTTAACCACGGGGCATTGAAATTATACATGGATCTTGATTGTTTCATAATGCAATTTAGACTATGGGCATTGGCTTCATATTTGGGAAGTTCATGGAGCTAAATCCCACAGTTAACTGAAGTGGTTCCTTGTGCGACTTCATGGAAACCACACCCAAAGATACTATCACGTTACAATCTCCCCTTTCGGTATCATTACTATCTGGTCAAGGCCAAGACTGTATGCCAGAATGGTTCATTGATGGGGCGCTACAGAGATAGCTCCATAAATAAACCAGACAAATTCCAACATCCAAAGCCAATGATCATGCAAAGGTAGAAAACCTATCATTCGAGCGAGAGCCGGTGTGAAAGATGGACTGCCAATTGCTCTCCTGAATTCAGATTATGAGAAAAGGGAAATGTTACAAACGACCTCATATGGTCTTATTCTCCTTTCCATAGCCTTCTGAAATGTCGTCATGAACTTTGTTCCAAGGGTATGCCGACGTGGTTTCCATGTAGCCACTATTGTGACTAATGGATAGCCAAATAAGGTACTCAATGTTGGCCTCGTGGCCCGTGGGTGCTCCTTTAACTCATGAGGTTTGCTTCACTCTGTCATGGTCGCACTCCAAAAACCTTCATTTACCGCCACAAATTTCGTTGTTGTCCACTGACTAGTTTCCATCATAGCTTCCTCGGCTACTGTTTCAAGACATTGCCATTTTTGGGCCACGTCGCTCATGGAATGTCTACCTTAACTTGTGCATTGTAATTTCAATTATAATAAACCATATGCGATTGCTCAACATATACACAAGTTCAAGGCAAAGTGTTCTTAGATTATGTTTTTGGTAGGCCAATACTACCCCATAATCTCCTTAGAAATTTCATCAAATAAAAAATATTTTTTTCTAAAAATCCTATATATGCAATCACCTATTTGGCCTCCCATTATTTTCATCCAAACAAAAAAAATTACTACCTTGCTGAAAAAATATTGTCAACTATTTACATATTTGCCTTGAACTATTATTTCAGGTATATTTCAATACCTGTTACGATAGGGACATGGACATTATTGTGACCATTCCCCGGCAAGGACTTTGATGCCATGCATCACTTTTTCCAAATAAGGATTATGTGCCAGTCAAAATACAAAAATACAAAACCCCTATTTTGGAAACTTTTGTGCACAATATTGAATTAGGTGCGATACTTAAACTCAATAACATTATCTTAACTTTTTTGAGAAGATATAGAAATATATCCAAAATCCATATCTTAAATCAATGGTATGGAAGCACATCAATCAAAGTACTATTCCTTTGTCGGTAAATAAATACAATATGGAATCTACTGCGTGTTGGTTTTGGACGCTTGTACAACATCATTTCATTAACATAGTTACAAAATTTCAAACCTTGATTCCAAACATATGAGAATTCATTGAGAATTCATTGATAAATACTAAGCCAATTCTATGCATGAATTTCTCTATTGGTTTTGTGATTGGACGGAATGCCTTATTCCATAAATATTTCTCAAAGACATTGGATTTGTGATTGGACGCAAGGTCTTAATTCCAGAAATAATTCTGAAATTTTGTTTGAGT
>LPNX010209858.1:564694-583864 GCA_001517045.1 Pseudotsuga menziesii | reverse complement strand
AGAGTTTGATATCCTAAACATATCCAAAATTCAACATCGTATTCCAAGTTAAGAGAGAGTGAGTACTATACTGTTGTGTATATGTTAAAAGCTTGAAAACATTAAGCAAAACCAAAATATATTGAAAATGTTTTTGAGGGATGAAAGATTGTTAAAATTTCAGAGATATTTTTTCATTAAATTTTTTTGGTTGTAAATTTTGTATAAAATTTTGGATGAATATTTTTGTATTTTTTTTTCATCAACTTTGTATTCTTCTCCAAATTTATTCTTATTCGTTTTCTCTTTAGTATTTTCTTTTGTACGCTTAAATTATAAGAAACATCGCATGTGCACCTTCAACTCTTATAGCTTCCCCTTCAACCTCATCAATTTCTCTAGCACTGGCTATTGATGTCTACCAATGGGGCTCATTGCTTCAAACTACTCCTATTGAATGGTGTTTATTTCCTCTTAATTCTCACTCTTCTACACCATCATCATTGTCTCACCAATTACCACTAATGCTTACTTCTCGTGCATCTCCTCAATTTGTTTGATCCATAAAATACTAGATATTCGACTAGAACAATTCATGACAATGGATCTTACCAATTAGTTCTTTTTATTAGCTTATTTTCGTTGAATGCTAAATAATTGGAACTAAAACAAGAACAGCTAGAGCAAATAAGTACACAATCACACAATAACACAAGAAATACCCTAGGAAAACCCAATATGGAGAAAAACCCATCCACGAATGAAGATTATGCCCTTCTCTTCATATCAAAATGCAAATACAAAGAAAATGGTACTCTTTATGGAGTTACTTATGACTCTGCAGCCAAAATGGCTACAGAGGATCTCATATTTGTTATCTTCTACTATATTATCCACTCCCACATTGTTTATCAACTATGGAATAATACAATTACATAAAAAAAATGGAACCCCTTCTTCTCCTAATGACCTGGTAATATTTAACATAGCATGATAACCGTCTAGGGTTAATTTTAGGCTTTTTGCATACCCCAACTCTCGATTAGGGTCAAGGTTTTGGACCCCCTAGAATTTTCTTGAAATTATGCATGTGACTTGTTCCACCTATTAAAAATGAGAGATCATGTGGAATCAACTCAGTACCATGGTGGTCAACTGTATAGGTGAACTTACCAAGGCATAACTTCTTCATACAAACTCCATTTGAGGCGACTTTTGGACCATTGGAAAGGTATTGGAATGTAGAATCACGTGAAGGACCATCCACAACCTCTATTTAGTGTTCTACAACATTGGAGTTATATCCCCTCTTACAACATCTTCCCAATACAACCACTAGAGATATTCTTCACTCACATATCCAGATAACTTTACCCAGCATTACACCCTTGTTGGAGTCATCTACACTTCTTATATTTCTCTAATAAAAATATATTGTTGCAATAATCATTGGACTCACTTTGCATATACACTAGTTGTTGCGTGTCTTCATATTCTTTGTCATATAGCATCAACTCTTCTTTATATAATTTATTCTTAATCATGAACATATCATGTGTTCTTTTATCTAATCATCTACATCAATTTGGTCTAGTATTCTTTTGCACTTTTTGAAGAAAAGCATGGAGAATTTTAGGAGAGAAATTTAGCCCATTGGCTAAATTTTTTAGGGTTTTTTTGGGAAAAATACTCACTATTTTACTTTTATTTTCAATATGATTCACCCAAATTTCATAGGATTAAAAAATTGTACTCTAAAATTCAGCAAAATTGTCCAAAAACTATATAAAACCCTTAGAAATTTCAATATTTTTTTGAAAATATCGCCAAACTTTTTATGGTTGGAAATTTGATAATTAGTAAGATTCGCCAAGGTTTCTACACTTTAAAAAACTTATGGATCCTTAAAAATTTTCCTGAAGAAAACCATTGCTTTCTTCACCTTTAGACACATCAACACTCAACAACAAGAGCGAACATTGAGATCTACATCTCTTCCATTGTTACATCCACTATAACATCATCTCTTTGCAACTACACTACTACAAGATCACTCTCTTTAATACATTTTTTCCCTCATGCAAGCTACCTCACCTAACATTTGGTCTCCGTCATTTCCCTCTCTTTCACATGTAGCCTACCCCACTCAACATTTTGTCTACAACATTTACCTCTCTTCTTTTATGTAAGCTATCTCATTTGGCTTTCTATCTGCATCATTTCTTCCCTTTATTATGTAGGCCACCTCACTCAAGATTCTATATGCATATTTCCTTCCCCTCTTTCTTATTAAGATATTTAAACACTTATGATTTAGTTAAGATGGACTTGAACTAATGTGTCTTTAGACAAAGTGTATTTATTTAGTGTGGTCTTAAATATGCATTATTATGCATTTGTGCTTACCTAATCTAAGGCTATTAAATCTTCTTGACATAAAGTAATTTAATGGTTCGTATTTTCCTTGATATTTATAACTATATTTATACATGGCCATTTGGTATATGATCATGATGGCCATTTGGTATATGACCATAAAAAACCATTTGAAAACCATATCCATTTGGTCTATGATCACAAAGAAACATTTGAATTTGGTCTATGATCACAAAGAAACATTTGAAAACAAAGTAATTTAATGGTTCGTATTTTCCTTGATATTTATAACTATGTTTATCCATGGCCATTTGGTATACGATCATGATGGCCATTTAGTATATGATCATAAAAACCATTTGGAAACCATATCCATTTGGTTTATGATCACAAAGAAACATTTGAATTTGGTCTATGATCACAAAGAAACATTTAAAAACAATCACTTGCCAACCACGAAGAACCATTTGAAAACAATGACTTGTAAAAAACAAAGAGAAGTCCAACCCATCCTACAATTATTTCTATTCATCCTAACACTTCAAGAAGGTTATGTTAAAGGATTTGCAAATGTTTTCTACAAACTTAGTAACGAGGAAATGATAATGTTGAAGGATATTGTGATATCTCCATTGTGGAGTTGTCATTGAATTAGGTACTGATCGTTAAGGAGAGGAATCAATGGTTGTGGAAGCAAATTCAAAATACTGCCATATGGGGAATGATGCTTATAGCTGTAAAGTTGAGGAATCAGTGGTTGTGGAAGCAAAATTCAAAATGCTGCCATGTGGGGAATGATGCCTGTTTCTGTAAATGTTAGATCATACAAGCAGGCCTGGAAATTGACGGTCCACAGACCATTTTTTGGTTTTAAAAACGTATTTGACAGGTGGCTCTAATTGTGGCAGGTCACCGTCTACCAGTTTAAAAAATCACTTCCCGTCAAATTGACGTTTAACTATTTTGCTTACCTGTCATAAATAAGAGTACCTCCTTTCAACCATAACCATTGATAAAACAGTACTCACCACTAGCCAGACAGTTCTGGCCACTCGCCCACGTTTTGGTTTATTTATGCAAATGAAGTAAACCTTGGCATTGTTTCATTTATGAAACATAAAAACTTTATTAAATGTAAAAAATATTAAAATATTATTATTGATAAAATTGAAACCTAATTTTCCCGCATGAGTTCCCTCCAAATTTGTAGCTGTCACCCGGTTATGTGCAATATTTAATTCTCTTTTTCCTCTCTTCATAATGCTTTAAAAAAAATGCTTAGGCGTGCACTGTGTGTTGGTAAGGTTTGGCATTACAACAATAAATGTTGGTAGGCCCATATTTACTTCATTACATCTCAAAGTTACAGTTTTATTGCAATCATTCTGACCCTGAGCCTGAATGTTCAAGTATTGATCAATGTTGGCCCATATAATTGCTGGTGCACGAAATTGGTAGCTGGAACTTTGTGACGAGCACGGCTGATGGGATATCTTCTCCTCCATACTCATGGACTCTTTCATCGTATGAGGAATATAAGCTCCTGGATAGGAATGATTATCGCTCCATGAAGTTATTCCAGAAGATGCTGCAAAGAACGAATTGTGCATCATGATATGATTCTCAGTTTCGTTAATGACATGTCCATAGTTTTCAAGATTTCCTTTCAGCGAGTCACTGATATCAGCTAGAGCAGGGATAGAGATGATATAGCAAATGCTTCGTTATTGTTATTGGCAGAGCTAGTTGCTTCTGCATGAGCTGGCAATGCAGTCCAAGAGTGTCTTAATTGATCGCATCTTGAAGTATAGCCTTGGGCTAGTAGACTTGGAGATGCAAAAGCCTGAGAGAAGTTCTCATTGTTCTGAACATAAGTAGAATCAATCCACTGCTGAGATTCATAAATTATCTTGTTTTTGAAAGCCTACAAATCCTCAGTGGTGACAAGACGCCTACCACAGACAACACTTGAAAACCTCAAAGCAACACTCGAAGCTGCTTCAGGTTACTTGTAAAATGGCACAACAATTCGTGGAGTGGATGCAGAAGATGATTGACTGGAGGCCTAGTCAGTTTAAGACGCCAAAAGTGGCTTTTTTTTCACCAAGACCAACCAGAACACGGTGGGCATCAACGCAGTCAAGTTGGAGTAGATGAGAAACGAAATCATGTTGCTCATCGTCGATCTCCACCAGGGAGGAGAAGCAGCCTCAAATTTCAATTTTATATCTTCTCTTCCTTGGCCTCAACCCGGCTCAGCCTGGAGTGAACGCCGACTTGGACTCCTGCTTCACCGACGACACGATCATCCAGCAAGTTAGAAGAAAGAAATTATATTTTTTTTCCTTTTTCTTTTAATTTGAATTAGGGTTCTTCATTATTTTATGTTTGGTCATTTTCTTTGTAAGAACTTAATTCTTAATAAAAAATATTTTATCTTTTTATTAGTATTTTTATGGCTTTAGTTTTCTTCATCATACCATTTTATATTTTTCCAAGGTTTAATCTACCTAGAAATTTGGAGGAAATGCAGGAAGGTTTTAAAATAATAATAATAATTAGGTTTTATTTTTTAATGAATTATCTACCAGAGACAAACTAAAATCAATTTGAATATATAAAAAATATATATAAAAAAAATTGACAGGTATATTTTTACATTAAACTAAAACTGACTGGCATTTTAAAAATGTAACCCTCATCGAATAAAATTTGAAATTCCAGACCTGCCATATGGGGAATGATGCTTATAGCTATAAAGTTGAGGAATCAGTGGTTGGGAAAGCAAAATTCAAAATGCTGCCATGTGGGGAATGTGGGGAATGATGTTTCTGTAAATGTTAGATCATACAAGTTTTGGTTGAATAGTTGACACGAAAAGTAGGTAGCAAGTCCCACGTGGGTATATACAGATTCTGAACATGCACAAAACAACTCAGTACTCTTATAAACTAAATGAGCATGCACAAAACAACTCAGTACTCTTATAAAATAAATGAGTAAAATCACAGTATCTGATTCCTTTCCAGAGTTTATCTTTGACTTGTTCTCCTGGATTGACTGACGGCCAAGCCAAATCATTCACATATATCTGTGTGTAAGAGAGAAGAGCATGCATTCACATATATCTGTGTGTAAGAGAGAAGAGCATATCTGCATGTGAAAGAAAGGGCTGAAGAACAACAGGGCACCAAGACTGAAATACGACTGGTGAAGCAAAAATGGCGGAAGGATTATTCGACAGACAGGCAAGGGAGTATGCGAATGCCAGACCCCAATACCCACCTCAACTCTTCTCCTTCATTGCCAAACACACTCCCCATCACCGTCTCGCTTGGGACGTCGGCACCGGCAGCGGTCAAGCTGCAGTCGCTGTAACATACTATTCATTACTATTCCACATCTCTGTTCCTTCAATTGCAATCACTTTCATTTTAATGTTCCTGTTCTTGCTTTTACTCAAATTTCATTTTAATGTTCTTGATTTTCTTGATTTTATGTTCTTGATTTTACTCAAATTTCATGTTAATGTTCTTGATTTTCTTGATTTTACTCAAATTTCATTTTTATGTTCTTGATTTTACTGTTGACAGTTATCCGAGAAATTCGAAAGAGTGATCGCAACGGATGTGAGCGAGCAGCAGATCAGCTACGCTCCCAGGCGTCCCAACATAACCTACGCGGTAACTCCCCGGGCGATGTCGTTGGAGGAGCTGGAGAGCACCGTAGGAGCAGAGGGAAGCGTGGATCTGGTTACCGTGGCCCAGGCTCTTCACTGGTTCGATCTCGATGCCTTTTACGGGCATGTGAAACACGTGTTGCGGAAGCCCGGTGGGGTATTTGCAGCTTGGTGCTACAGAGTACCGGTTGTGAACCCAAGCGTCGACAGCGTATTCGAGGATCTGTACCGCGCATCCCTCCTCTTTTTTGACCCCGCGCGTCAAAAAGTGGACAACGAATACGCAACGCTTTCGTTCCCATTCCGGAGCGTTGTCCAGGAGGGCTCAGAAGAAACGGAGTCGACAACGGGTTCTATAAAATTCTGGACGAAGAAGGAAATGGGGTTAGAGGGGTACATGACTTACTTGAGATCGTGGTCTGCTTATCAGACGGCGAAGGCCACAGGAGTCGACCTGTTGGACGAGCAAACCGTTGCCCGTTTCAAGGATGCTTGGGGCGGAATTGAAGAGGACGTGAAGATCGTCAGTTGGCCCGTGTTCCTGAGAATCGGAGTTGTTTAGCCCGCTCTACGTTGTGTTTGTTTTAATCTTGGTCAATGTTATCATGAGAATCGGAGTTGTTTAGCCCGCTCTGCGTTGTGTTTGTTTTAATCTTGGTCAATGTTATCATGAGAATCGGAGTTGTTTAGCCCGCTCTACGTTGTGTTTGTTTTAATCTTGGTCAATGTTATCATGAGAGTCGGAGTTGTTTAGCCCGCTCTACGTTGTCTTTGTTTTAATCTTGGTCAATGTTATCATGTTTAATCGCTGCATACACGTGGCCAATGAAATAATTCTAATAAATACTTGTTTCTACAATCAATGATTCCTTTTACTTTTTACTTTTACTTTTTCCTTTTGGGTTATCTACATCGCCTTTCAAAAGATTTCAATACAATAGAGCCGCCTCATTTGCCTGGAAATATTATTAAATGAAATCTGATCTTTAAGAAGAGGAGGGAGTGAATTACCAAACCATCGCCAATCAGCCAGGCAGCAAAACCCCACAAGCACTAGAGCATAAAAATGCCAACAATTGTGACAAGGCTCGAGCTCGAAGGCACTACAGCATAAAAATGCCAACAATTGTGACAAGGCTTGAGCTCGAAGGGTAGATGATTATTGGGATAGAGGCTTACTTTGATGGGCTTCAGGATGTCTCAGCCCTTGCTAAGTCACAAGTTATTGGTATATCTGGCTTACAGGATGTTGGATATACTCTTGGGAGGTTGTTCTCATGATTAAAAAAAAAAAAAAAACAAGGAGGAGGAACTTGATCTGCACAAAGTAAATAATGATCATGGTGTCATGGAACAATAGAGGTTTCTGTAGAAAACACAAGATGCAAGCAATAAAGGATCTAATAAGGTCAGAACGACCATCTGCACTACTACTCCAAGAGACAAACCTTCAAGACCAAGAGGTTTTGAAATTAGTAAAACAACAGTGGTAGATAAGCAAAGGATACATAGTTAGATCAAGAGGAGCATTAGGAGTAATAACAACTCTATGGAACTCAGTAAAAATGGAAGAAAACAACATACAACACTAGATTTTATAGTGACCTCGCAAGAAAAAGGCTCTATGATCATTTTAAAAATATTAACGTATGATGCCCCTCTGCATTACAAGGAAAAGGAAAAACATGAATGTTGGGAAACTATAAAAGAAATGAGAAATACAATTGATCCCTCTTAAAGTATAGTTGTGGCGGATTTCAACCCGGTTACTTCATAGAACGAGAAAAGAGGAGGAATTTTGGTTCAATAGTCTTACCCCAAGGTTGTCAAACACATTATTTTCGACTAAGATCTAATCGACATAGAGCACCTAAGTGGGCCTGATGGTTAAGAGCATGTGTTATCTCCAAGGAGGTCACAGGTTCAAAACTAGCAGGGGGTAGGGTTGCTTGTTTAGCTTGTTGTGACAAGGATACAAGGGTAGGCGACCCCTAGATAGGCGGTCCACCTCAGATTATATCTAGAGTGGGCTCCTGGACGTCTTGGCCCTTGCTGAGTCACAAGTTCTTGGTGTATCTGACTTGCGGGTTCTTGGATATATCCTTGGGAGGTTGCTAGTTCCCTTCATTCAAAGACTAAGATCTAATGGACATGTCTTCATTAAAGGGAAGATTCACCTAGTAAAATCAGGGACATGGATATGGCCACATAGCAACCCATCTTGACATATTTCCGTAAATAACTTATTTTATGGAGAATGATCATATGAATATTTCATCTAGAATAATACGCTCTTATGTCTCTAGTCATAAATTAATAAGTCTATCCCTAAAAGAAAAGGAATATCTTAGTCCTTTACCTTATAGGTTCAACACCCTCTGGCTCAATATGGAAGAGGGGTTGAGCACATTGAAGCAAGTATGGTCCCATAAAATCAAAGGATCCCTAGAATTCACTTTGGAATCAAAACTAAAAGCCAAGAAAAGGGCGCTAAAACGTTGGCCATGATCCAATTATAAAGATCCTACAACTAAAAGAAAACACATACAAAACATCCTACAACTAAAAGAAAACACATACAAAACAAACTAGGTGTGTTGCAAAGGAAAATGGAGGACGAAATCAAAATCTAGATACAAAATGAGGAAAAATGGACATGCCATCATCTTCACAAGTCCTTTAAAAATGAGGAGCATTTGAGACTCAAATCAAGGAGTCTCGTGCTAAAAGCATGATACAAAAATACATATTTTTTCCACAAGGAACAAGAAAAGCAACAAAAAAATAATGTCAAGGAAATCCAAATGGCTAAGAGGGTTTGGCTAACCGACTACAAAGAGATCAAAAAGGAATCCCACACTCATTTCATGTCCTTTCTCAACCCAAAGGATAATGATGACCCATGACTAGCAATGAAATGTTGCACGAGATTCCCAAAGTGATATCAGAAGAAGACAATGAAGACCTGACAAGAGATATAAAGGAAACTAAAGTAATAACAACCATTTGGGGTTGGAACCCACAAAGGAACTCGGTCTAGACAGATTCACTATAGCATGAATCTCTACAAGATGTTGGAAAACATCTTCTATAGAAGGCTATAGTGAAAAATACAAGAAAAAAATACAAAGTACGGGGGCCTACTAACTCCTCCTTTTTATCCCTCATCCCTAAGGAACACAATCTAGGGATCTTCCTAAGATCCAGACCTATATCTTTGTGTAATGCTTCATATAAGAGCTTGTCAAGAATCATATCTAATAGCCTCTTGAATCTCCTTCCTAGAATCGTCTCAAAAAACCAAGGAGGCTTCTTTTAGAAAAGGGAAATAATTGATCATATTCTTCTTGTCCAAGAAGCAATACATTCCAGTTAACAAAGACAATAAAATGGAATGGTTATAAAACTGGATATGGAAAATGCTTTTTATTAGGTTCACCATTCATTCCTCTTCCCAGTGATGCAAAAATTTAGGCTCTCTAAGCATTTTATAAAATGGATAAAGGCATGTATAAGAGGTCTCTAGATGGCCCCTCTAGTTAATGGAATACCTGCCAGATTCTTTTAGAGTGCTTCTAGTCTTTAGCAAGGGTGCCCACTGTCACCCCTCTTGTACATCATCATGAAAAATTCCCTTAGTTGAGAAAGTTAGAAGAAGAAAGATTCAAAGGATCTCTCCCAGGAATATCCATGGTAAGGGGGATGAATAAAATAAACCATTCCTAGTTTGTAGATGATACAAATTGGTGGAGCATTGGAGATTATAGCCAACAAGTTCCAAAATAGTCTCAATCAATATTTGCGAGCCATGGGAGGAGAAACCAACAACATAAAATGTTGCATATAAGGATAAATATTACTCAAAGACATCTCAAAGTAATAGTAGAGAGACTTGGATTCATACATAGATCATCATGGAGCTCTTTCATCTATAGATAAATTCATCTCTTCCAGTCTGAACTAAGATTAGTTGATTGGTTGGGGATTATTGACAAAATTAAAAAAAAATGGAAAAGTGGGGATCAAGATGGTTAAATCCAGGAGGAAGGATGGTTCTTCTGAAATCAGTTCTCTCTTCCATCCCTGTCTATCAATGTTTGATATTTTAACGCCTAGTGGTATAACTCGACAAATAAGCCTTTGGATGAAAAAAAAATTTGGCAGGGAGGGAAGCCTAACACCAAAAAATTTCACTTCATCAAACGGAGAACCGTTACCTCTCTAAAGGAAAATGAAGGAATAGTAATTAGAGATCCGATTATAATGAATAAGGCTCTTGGGACTAAAAAAATGTGGAGAGTCTCAAGTAAGACAGCCTGGTGGTAATCTGTTCTGCATAAGAAATATTTGAGTTTGGACCACTTGAGATGGTTAGACCCTAAAGTTGAGAAATCAATAAGTTCTCCCATTTGAAATATGTATAAAACTTCCTTGCAAATCATTTACCACCATCGGTCTTGAATCCCCAAGAATGGGAAAAGGATTGATATTTTACAAAATAGTGTTTTGGGGATTCCTCCCTTCAACATGCAAGAAAATTTACAGCCTCTAAAGCAAAGGATGGAATCCAAAGGTCTCAAAACCTTAGCTGATATATCAATATGGGGATCAAAGGATGAAATATAAGGAATATTGACCCTCGAGACTTCGACAACCTATGTGACATTATTAAAGGGAATTTAAGTAAAATGGATCTAATAATTAAATTTAAAAAATACTTGAGAGGATGGGGACCAAAAGGAAGCGAATACACTATCAAAGGTGGGTGCATCCATTAGATGTAATCTAGAATGAAATATGGACAAGTGAATCTCTCCCAAAAATCAAATCCTTTTGTTGGAACCTTTCTCATTAGAGGGTATTAATTGAAGATAATATTCGTAAAAGAGGAATTCAAAGCCCCACTAAATGCCATTTATGCCATAAATATGAGGAAACAACCCCCCATCTATTTATACAATGTGATGTTTCCATATGTTGGAATATAATCCGTCGGGATTATATTTTGTAAATAAATAAAGGAAAATGAATAGTTATGTAGGAAGCTGAAAAGGCTAGTCGGAAGAGGAAACTCAACCAGCATATGTAATGTATAAATAAATGATTTTGCAATGGAATAAATTAATTCGGGAGTTATTATCCAACAATAGTATCAGAGCACCACCTGCCATAATTCCTACTGTTAAGTTTCAGTCCTGGCAGCCTGTATGCTTGCTAGTGCATTGCCAGACTGCTGGCCCATTAATGTGTCTGCCCTCTGATCAGAATTGAACGTTTCTCCTCCTGTTCTGCTGCACGCACTTTGATTTATTCTACTGCTCATCTCCAGTCTGCCATATGCATTATTCACATGAGTAATTCAGCCAGCGTTAAGGAATGTTTTTAGTGTCTTGTTGATTACCATGCTGTGCGTTGAGACTGTGCGCATTCATTGTGTGCGTTATGCTCCTGCAGACCTGCGCTAAGGAATGAGGTATTAAACAGTCCATAGAAGCTGCATGATTTTGAATGAGCGATTGAAGTTTTTTTCAGTCATTTTTTTTATATATACCTAACCCTAGTCTGCATCACGCTCTCATTTCCGCTGTTTCCTATAGACTATTCTCATTTCCACATAAAGCATTCTCCCATTTCTCTTTATTCCCATGAATTTCAATGGTCGTGTTTGAACAATATAAGTTCTATGCAAAAGTTGTGAGATATATTGTGGTTTTCTTATGTATTTTGAGATGCGACCTCCATCTTCTATTATTCCTGTAACTCTCAAAGTTTTATGATAATCTCCCACTATTCATGTAACTCACTGCACAATCTGCCTGACGATTATTTTAGTACAAATCTCATTCTCTTTGTCATATTAAGTTCACTATTGTAAATTACACTAACAGTTGCAAAAGATGCAATCTATAGCATCTGTAGTTGGTGCCACTCTCACTAGCAAAGATCATCCCAAAGGAGAAAGCAGCATGAGAGGCAAAGGAAGAAGAAACTTCAGAGGTAGAGGAGGTAGAAACAACTCCAGCAAAAGATCAGATTTGAAGTGCAAGCATTGTGGAAAGATTGGACACACAACAGATCAGTGTTGGGCTTCATGGGACTCCATCAAAGACAGACATAACCAGAAGAAAGATGACAATAAGAACCAAGATGCTAGTAAATCTTCAGATTCTTCTCATTGTATTGTTCCACATTGTAATTGTAATGTTCCCAAAAGTGACATGCATGCAAACCCTAAAAGTGAGAAGCATGCAAACCCTAAAAGTGATATGCATGCAAGTCAACTGCAAATTAGAAGTTAAAGTGACCTAATTAGGTCAAAGATTAGGTTTTGCGCAGTTGAACTTTATAAATAGACGATAAAGCGAGAGGAGACTTCACTTTTTGATTATGATTATTTTGGGAGCTCTTGGATAGCAGCACAGCGTGCAGCACAGTAGTTGGGGTTGGAGACGGAGTCTTCAGCTAACAGGATTTCGACAGTGAAACATCTGTCCTAGTCTTATTCTGGTCAATGCAAGAGGATAGATCATTTAGTTCTATCAACGTACTTGAAAACAATAAAGATTGTTCAAGGGAAAGAAAAAGAAGACATCAAGATTCGAGAGGATCTAGGGCAAAGATTCAAAGCCTATACAGCTGCATATTCAGTTTATGAAGGGCATCTATATCAAATATTGAGCAGCATATATCATCACCAGTTAAGGGCACATCTATCCAATATTCAGGACAACGAATCCACTCTCAACAATTTCTTGACCTACTAAGGGCGCGAGCATCAAACTTCATGGAAGAAGGAAAGCAGGGTATTCATTGGAGAATGCATGAGCAGTACGAATAGTATGATTGTTTAAGGCAGTACAATTGGCACAAAGGCAGTGAGCTCATTACTCCTATCATTCCTATTGAGCCAAAGCATATTACTCCTTCGTTGGGTAGTAATCTACAATCCATCCATATCGTGAATTTTCTATTAAAGACGTGGGCTTATTTATTATACTTCAGGGCAAGAGATTACTGTGGGCAGTGATTGAGGTGAGGAGCAGCAAATCCTTTCCCCATTTGTGGCATGGATTCTTATTATAATCATGGGCATCATTACTATTGAGGAGAGGCCCATCTCTTCATTGGGGGCAGCCGTGTAACCTTCCTTGAGGGCTCATCAAATCTTGGGCAGCAATCTTCCTTAACACTACTGTGGTCATTAATTGGAGCAGCGATATCTCTTACAAAATCATGATCTTTGCCTGAGCAACGACCTATCTTAACAAGATCATGACCATTCTTGAGAAGCCAAGTATTCAGTAAATATTGTGTGACCAATCGTACCAGCTGCCAAGAATTGTAGAAGTCGTGTTCTCCTGGGAGCAGCCAGATATAGGAGATTTGGCCTTAACAGAATTGGGAGACTGTATATGAGATGGCCATGCATTGTTAGGACAGAGGTTAAATTTGTAAAGAGAAGTGATCACTAACAAGGTGTATTTCATCTCTGTTGAGTAGTAGTTTTATGGCCCAGCAAAACAACTCTATTTGGCAAAGGCAATATCAGCATAGCAGCCTGTAACTCTTACACCATCATCCCCACCAAGGATCTTACATCACGCATGGGAGTATCATCATTTATCAGATCTCGTGTTGGAAGACTCATACTTCCTCTTCGGCACTATTAAATATTGCCTACCAGCAGTCTTAAAGCTTGGTCTGATGTTGGGTTGAAATCCACCACCAAAGGGCTGTCCTACCTATTGCATAGAACATGTATTACATCTGTTCCAGCCATCTACGTCGCGTTATCCACATTGTTTAAACACCTTCCATAGTACACCTTCAACACTGTTCAAAGGTCAGAGTTATTCCCCTTATTACATATGGTTATACAGGACTGATTTGAAGCATTTATTATTTCCAAACTTGCATGAACAATTCTATGTATTTCTTAGCATTCTTAAGCTAAAACATCATGGGTTTTGTGATGTTTATTCATCTTACTATGTCATGCAATTAATATTTGAATGAGAAAACGGTTACACGAAGATTGCAAAACAACAAAATAAACTAGTAAGCTAGAGGAACTAAGTGAAAGGAATAATATTCTCCAAACAACCACAAGCAAATAAATTCAGGATTACAGGAAACAAGCAAGTGCAAACATAAGAAGGCAGATCTCCTTACTTGGGATATTTCAGTGGTATCAGAGCATAATCTTGGCCAGCTGTGGGCACATAGCAATTGAATAAAAGTGCATGTTGATACATGCGTGTACATGCAAATGCATGTCAGTGATGTTGGTGAAGTGCATGTCAGAACAAAGGTTTTTCTCTGCCATCTTGTGAGAACATGAGGACAATGAGAAGGATCTTGACTGGAAATTTGCAGAGGTTAGCAGTACTTCAATACTTGCCTCGATATCAAGAGTATTTAGCCTTGGGTGATGAGGTATGTGCGGCATTGTCCTTTCAATATTATCACACCATCCAGTTCGGGAGCCAGCCCAAGGATTTGGATGGGGATCTCCTTAAAAGCATAATTGGGGAAGAGAAGAAAGATGAGCATGAAGGATAGGTTGTTGGTGAGCTTCATTTGGAGTTAACAGTACATGATGAGGATGTGCAGGAGGAGATAGCATTAGAGCCATCTGGTGAGTCTAGCGACACAAGCACATTTGCTAGTCAGATTGTGGACAATCCATGTGATGAGTTGGTACACTCTTCATCACCTACAGCAGGAATCAAGACAGTTATGACAGGCGAAATACATGAGGTGCAAGGCAATGAGCACAATAGTCGAGACAGTGAGCAGTCACACATGGAGGTTTTAAAATTTTTTCCAACTCAGAGAGTGATTTTAGAATGGTTGCAATCTGTGCCACTATTAGTAATGGATAATGAGACTAGTATTCAAGAGGAATGTCTGAATCTATTTCAAGAGCTTTTCTTGGACAGAATCACTTCAGTTGCAGCTCAGAATGCATCTGGTAAACGTTTAAATTTCTCTGATATGTCTTCATCTCAAGGTCTAGCTCAGGAGATGGACATATTGTTCCCCCAAGGTGTCTTGACCTTACTAAAAGGAATATCTGATGGAAATGTAGCATCCTGTGTGAAGCGAATATGCACAATGTTGGGAAAGAAGGGGCGATTGAAGGATGGAATTGCCCTCGCTCTTCAGAACATCATCACCACATCTGAATCTGTATCATTGAAGTATTCAATACCTATAGAGAAATGGACTGCTCCCCCTGGTGCTTGGATGTTGCTCTCTGAAGTTTCAGCATTTACTCCTAAGGCAGTTGGTTGGAAATTTCTGTGCCATCATTGGCAGCTACTTGATCAGCTGCTTGCAAAATCTGAGGAAATATTGGATGAATAAATATCACAGTTTTCAAATGCTGATAAAAATGATAGCTTTAAGACACCCCGGCCTACTAGCAAAACCAGGTCACGGACAAAAAAGAAAGGCAAGTCAAAATCTTCAGACATTTTGAGCCTGTCAATACAGGTTGTTACTGCAATTTTCAAAGTTGGTGCACTAGTTCTTGTTTGCCCAACAGCTAAACTAGGTCACCTTGTTACGTTATTGCAAGCTATGGTCACATCTAAAGGCTCAAGTACAGGAGGTGCAAAACATGGGAGGATGTCTTTGTTGCCAAAACAAGTTGCACTTGCTGTGTATACACAGTCTTGGGTAACTTTGGGAAAAATATGCCTTGCAGATGATAAACTTGTGAAGTTTTTCATTCCTTTCTTTGTACAGGAGCTCGAAATCACTGATTCTTCGGCTGTTCGTAACAATATTATGGTGGCAATGAATAATTTTTGTGTTCGATACACTGCTCTTGTAGATGGCTGCATTGCCAAATTGACAAAATCTCTTCGTGATTCTTGTGAGCTTGTAAGGAGGCAAGCATTTATACTTCTTGCCAGATTATTGCAGAGGGATTATGTAACGTGGAAAAGGATGTTGTTTCATCGTTTTCTGTTGGCTCTGGTTGATGAATCTGAAAAGATACGCCAGTTGGCAGACTTCCTTTTTGGAAGCGTCCTGAAAACAAAGGCACTGCTACTTGCTTATAACAGCTTTGTGGAGGCCATCTTTATATTGAATGATTTCCATTTACATGCCAGTCACATTGAGGCGTTACAAACTTCAGAGGCTAAACGCCATCTATTTTCATTAAGAGGTAACAATGAAGTAGTTTGTTTAAAGCGCATGCATATCTATGTATCCTTGTTAAAGCAAATGCAACCTGAGCATCTATTGGAAACTTCAGCTAAGCTCTGTGCAGAAATACTTGCTTCTGCAGTTGATGGTTTGCTTGATCTCGACGATTTTGCTTCACAGTGTGTATTGCAGGATGCACTGCAAATACTTGCATGCAAGGAGATACAGATTCAAGGTAATCGAGCAGCTGGAGGGGTAGCTAAGAATATGGAGCTGGAAGAAGAAAGTGGAGCAGCAGCTTTTGCAGCATCAAAAGGGCGAGTTGTAACTCAGGTTGCAAAGAAAAATTTGGTCCAAAATGCTATCCCAATTTTCATAGAACTCAAAAGGTTGCTTGAGAGCAAGAACAGTCTTTTGACGGGCTGCTTAATGGACTGCTTATGTATGATTCTTAAAGAGTACAAGAGCGAAATAGATGAAATACTGGTAGCAAACAAACAGCTTCATAAGGAACTCCTGTATGATATTCAGAAATATGAAAATGAAGATCTTCTTGCAGATTTTATTGATAAAGATAGCCAACTCCCAAGCCGTGTATCCAATCCAACACTTAAAGGGAGAACATCATCCAGAAATTGGAAACATGAAGAGATAGAAGGTCTAACAGGATCTTGTGTGTCTCTTCTAAGATGGATGGATAAATATGCAAGACTAATACAAAAGTTGGAAACAATCAACATTGAATTTTTCAAGGGAATATGCCAGTTATTTGAAGTTTATTTCTACTTTGTCTTCAAGACATTTGTTCAGTGCTACAGATCTCCTAGGATAATTTGGGACCCTGGGATCATCTTTGGATTCGGTTGGTTCAGTTGATTGATTATGGATTTGCGTTGGCATTGCTTGAGGACAAGCAATCTTTGGCGAGGGAGGACTGTAATGTTCCCAAAAGTGACATGCATGCAAACGCTAAAAGTGAGAAGCATGCAAACCCTAAAAGTGATATGCATGCAAGTCAACTGCAAATTAGAAGTTAAAGTGACCTAATTAGGTTAAAGATTAGGTTTTGCGCAGTTGAACTTTATAAATAGAGGATAAAGCGAGAGGAGACTTCACTTTTTGATTATGATTATTTTGGGAGCTCTTGGATAGCAGCATAGCGTGCAGCATAGTAGTTGGGGTTGGAGACGGAGTCTTCCGCTAACAGGATTTTGACAGTGAAACATCTGTCCTAGTCTTTTTCTGGTCAATGCAAGAGGATAGATCATTCAGTTCTATCAACGTACTTGAAAATAATAAAGATTGTTCAAGGGAAAGAAAAAGAAGACATCAAGATTCGAGAGGATCTAGGGCAAAGATTCAAAGCCTATACAACTGCATATTCAGTTTATGAAGGGCATCTATATCAAATATTGAGCAGCATATATCATCACCAGTTAAGGGCACATCTATCCAATATTCAGGACAACGAATCCACTCTCAACAATTTCTTGCATACTAAGGGCGTGAGCATCAAACTTCATGGAAGAAGGAAAGCAGGGTATTCATTGGAGAATACATGAGCAGTACGAATAGTGTGATTGTTTAAGGAAGTACAACTGGCACAAAGGCAGTGAGCTCATTACTCCTATCATTCCTATTGAGCCAAAGCATATTACTCCTTCGTTGGGTAGTAATCTACAATCCATCCATATCGTGAAGTTTCTATTAAAGACGTGGGCTTATTTATTATACTTCAGGGCAAAAGATTACTGTGGGCAGTGATTGAGGTGAGGAGCAGCAAATCCTTTCCCCATTTGTGGCATGGATTCTTATTATAATTGTGGGCATCATTACTATTGAGGAGAGGCCCATCTCTTCATTGGGGGCAGCCGTGTAACCTTCCTTGAGGGCTCATCAAATCTTGGGCAGCAATCTTCCTTAACACTACTGTGGTCATTAATTGGAGCAGTGCTATCTCTTACAAATCATGATCTTTCCCTGAGCAACGACCTATCTTAACAAGATCGTGACCATTCTTGAGAAGCCAAGTATTCAGTAAATATTGTGTGACCAATCGTACCGGTTGCCAAGAATTGTAGAAGTCATGTTCTCCTGGGAGCAGCCAGATACAAGAGATTTGGCCTTAACAGAATTGGGAGACTGTATATGAGATGGCCATGCATTGTTAGGATAGAGGTTAAATTTGTAAAGAGAAGTGATCGCTAACAAGGTGTATTTCATCTCTGTTGAGTAGTAGTTTTATGGCCCAGCGAAACAACTCTATTTGGCAAAGGCAATATCAGCATAGCAGCCTGTAACTCTTACACCATCATCCCCACCAAGGATCTTACATCACACATGGGAGTATCATTATTTATCAGATCTAGTGTTGGAAGACTCATACTTCCTCTTCGGCACTATTAAATATTGCCTACTAGCAGTCTTAAAGCTTGGTCTGATGTTGGGTTGAAATCCTCCACCAAAGGGCTGTCCTACCCATTGCATAGAACATGTATTACAGCTGTTCCAGCCATCTATGTCACGTTATCCACATTGTTTAAACACCTTCCACAATACACCTTCAACACTGTTCAAAGGTTAGAGTTATTCCCCTTATTACATATGGTTATATAGGACTGATTTGAAGCATTTATTATTTCCAAACTTGCATGAACAATTCTATGTATTTCTTAGCATTCTTAAGCTAAAACATCATGAGTTTTGTGATGTTTATTCATCTTACTATGTCATGCAATTAATATTTGAATGAGCAAATAGTTACACGAATATTGCAAAACAACAAAATAAACTAGTAAGCTAGAGGAACTAAGTGAAAGGAATAATATTCTCCAAACAACCACAAGCAAATAAATTCAGGATTACAGGAAACAAGCAAGTGCAAACATAAGAAGGCAGATCTCCTTACTTGGGATATTTCAGTAATCTTGGTATTAATGAATTGACTTCACTTTCATCTTACAAATATTGTTGGC
>LPNX010209858.1:496113-563697 GCA_001517045.1 Pseudotsuga menziesii | reverse complement strand
GTGGAAAGAAGCTATGCAGAATGAGTATGATGCACTCATGAAGAATGTAACTTGGAAGCTGGTTGACCCTCCAGTTGGAACCAAACCAATTGGCTGCAAGCGGGAGTACAAGAACAAATACAGATTAGATGGCTCACTTGACAAGCACAAAGAGAGGCTTGTAGAAAAAGGCTATGCACAGAAGGAAGGAATTGACTATGAAGAAACATTTTCTCCTACAGCAAAATGGGCTACCATCCGTACCTTACTCTCTTTAGCTTCTCATAATGGGTGGAAAGTTCATCAGATGGATGTGAAGACTGCTTTCTTGAATGGAGACTTGAAAGAGAATGTCTTCATGTCTCAGCCAGAAGGATTTGTTGTGAAAGGAAAAGAACAAAAGGTATGCAATCTTGTCAAATCCTTGTATGGCCTAAAACAAGCGCCTCGCGCATGGTATGAAAAATTAACCGAGCATCTTTTGAAGTTAAATTTCGAACATTTTGATCTTGATGATGCAACACTGTTTATACAGAAAGTTGGAATATCTGTTGTGTATCTTGTGGTGTATGTAGATGATCTTTTGATGATAGGGAAAAATGAGAGCTATATAGCATCCATAAAGAAAGATTTGAAAAAGATCTTTGAAATGACAGATATGGGACATCTCCACTATTACTTAGGAATTGAAGTCACTCAACATCCTAAGTAGATATTCCTATCTCAAAAAAAATATGTTGGAGAACTACTAGACAAATTTTGCATGACAGAATGCAACCCTATCTCTACTCCAATGGAACAGAAAATAAAGCTCACATCAAGCGAAGGAAAAGAATTTGAGGATGCGACCAAGTATCGACAACTTGTAGGAAGACTGATCTACCTTACAACAACTAGACCAGATATTTCTTATGTTGTTGGCATACTTTCAAGGTTCATGCATAAACCTTGTGAAGGACACTGGTTAGCTGCAAAAAGAGTTCTAAGATACTTGAAGGGGACTCAAGACGTTGGAATCAAGTGCTCTAAGGTGGATGACTTCAAACTTATTGGGTACTCATACTCAGATTTTGATGGTGATAAGGAGACAGGAGTATCAACTTCTGGATACACTATGAGTCTTGGATCAGCAGCTGTCTCATGGAGATCACGCAAACAGCCAGTTCCGGAAGATTCAAAAATAGAAGCAGAGTATGTGGCTGTAGCTGAAGCAATGAAAGAAATAGTATGGCTCAGGAAGATACTTGAATATTTGCAAGAAAAACAAGAGAACTCCACTCCATTATTGATCGACAATACTTCTGCAATCAAGCTGGCTAAGAATCCCAGATTCCATGATCGAACCAAACACATCAACACAAAGTATCATTTGATTCGACATCATGTAGAGGCCAAGACAGTCCATCTTCGACATTGTTCCACAAATGATCAAGTTGTAGACATCTTCACCAAAGCGCTTGGATGAGAAAAATTTCAAAGATTCAGAAACATGCTCGGACTTACTAACACCCCTTCGGATTAAGGGGGGGATTGTTTGAATATAATCCGTCGGGATTATATTTTGTAAATAAATAAAGGAAAATGAATAGTTATGTAGGAAGCTGAAAAGGCTGGTCGGAAGAGGAAACTCAACCAGCATATGTAATGTATAAATAAATGATTTTGCAATGGAATAAATGAATTCAGGAGTTATTATCCAACACCGTATCAATGTGGAAGGTTTCTCTCTTATAGCTCCAAGTAAATTTTGGCATGCCAAGAAATTGGAAAGGATTGTTTCTATCTTGTTATAGGAAATATACTATGATTTTTTAAAACAAACCTCTTCTAAAAAGGGTTTGGAAATCTCTTCCTTTCTATTTATGTTGGAAAATATGACTCACCCGAAATTAAATCATATTCAAAGGAGAAGTTCTAGAGGCCGAGACTATTTCCCATAAAGATTGGGATTTAAAAACTGAAACCATTGTTAACAAATAAAATATGCAACAAAAAAAAGTGGAAGAAAGAATTTGGATGAAAGACTTGATTCATGCTCCCACTACTCCCATTCTCGGGTCCCAAAGACCAATTCCAACCCAAAAGTGGATGTTAAAAATCATGGAAAATCAGATAGCTTCTTCGATAAAAAAATTAGTCTTGGCATATCCTCCTTTTTTATGGAGAATTGAAAGGCCCAGGAGTGGTAGGTGCAGGGAGGGGGTGGGGGGGAGGGGAGGTCACGCTTTGCGATCCCGATGGAAATGAAGGACTAAATTTCTCTTGGGGGTTTGTGATGACGAAAATAACCATGCAGAGGCCTTGGTTCTTTGGAAGGGGCTTGAATTGGCTAAGGCTAAAGGATATGGGACTCAAAATCAATAATACAACATACATAAAAGAAACATTTTTCTAAAGAAACCATCCTTAGACACCTTATCCATAGAATTATTTACCTTATTAATTATTTTGAAGAGTTAAAAAGGTTCCATATTCTTTTGGAACTTAATGAAAAGGGTTACTGTTAGGAAAATTGGACTCCATGCAAAATAAATAGGTCTTAAAAGTGGGGTGGGGGTTGTCATGGCTATCCACCATGTCCGCTAATTTTTTTTAACCAACTTCATTGAATGGATAGTTCAAATCATCACATGAGGAGGCATATGCATTAAAAGGAAAGGTGGTATGCCAACAATAACAGTGACAAGATCAAAGTATAGAATAAGATACGACATGGGATACACCATGCTATTCGGATCATAGAGAGGACGGAGGGCATTAAAATGTGCATCACTCCCATTTCCATACATGTGTGTGGGATTAATGTAGGGTCTATGAAAGTTAACATGGCCTTCAAATCCAACAACTTGGCTTTCCCTTCTTATAAAACGAAGACATTTTTATATCCTAATCCATGACCAAAGTGGTTGGCACATTATACTTCATACTCCTCCACTCACTATGCTCTAAAATGGATCAATATATAATTTGTCACCTATTTGGAGCTTTTAGGGTCAAAATATTGGATAGATTGGTTTGTAGGGCCCATTTTAGGGGCAGGTCTCATTTTTAAAATTTGGGGTAAAAAAAACCATCTAAAACCTTTTGTGGCCATTTTTAGGGATAAAATATCAATTTTCAGTGAAAAAACAACTCAACCAAAATTTTGTCTTCTACAAAATGATACATTTCCAATGGTGCAAGAATCACCTCAATTGAAGTATGTATAAAGAAGTTATGCCTCCCACAAGTTTACTCACCTAGTTGACCACCATGGTACCGAATGGAATCCATGTTAGCTATAATTTCTCACAAAGGTGGAGTTAGTCGCATGTGAGCTTTGAAGAACATTCTAGAAAGTACAAAATCCTAACCCTCATCAGGAGTTGGGGAATTCAAAAACCCTAAAATTAATCCTATTCGATTGTTGGACTATGTTAAATATTTGTGTAATCAGGAATATTACACCTTCTGTGGACAGAAGTTGTTCCTCTGGTTTGAATGGTTCAGTTCCAGAACAAATGAGTGAACGACAAAGGATGAAGACCTTCCCTGAATGTTGTAGACACCTGGAATACTACTTCAATCATGAACCTGTGTACCTGTGAACATATCAAACATACAAGCACATCAAAGCTACAAAAAAATCATCTACATATCCATGCTAGTGACTAAGGAATCTAACAACATATACATGTGAAATCAAAACAATAGATATGTGGGACAGAAATCAGCTTTGCATTAATAATGTATGAAGAAGTTTACAACCGTTTCCTTAGTGTTGACAAGCTCCTCCATGAGACAAACACTTCATCCCCATAAGCTCCAACTTTGCTCTCTATGCTCTCCAATGATTTGGACTAGGTAGTCAATTCAACAGCATAACAATACCTCTGTAGTTCTCCCCCTCAACTATGGATATGAGCTTGTATTTATAAGGCTCAATGGATAGGGATAGTTGAGAGAATTGTGGATGAGGTGGCTCTAAGATCCTACCAAGGGGATCTCAAGCTGAAACTAACCCACATTGATAGGGATAAGGGAGGACACGAGGCTCAATATCTAGAAGCCTCAAGAAACTTCTCTTTTTCTCATTTTACCCAGGGTACCGCTTTTGTTCCCTTATGACAGAGCATTTTAGGTGAGAACCGCTTTAAGAACAAAGCCTATCTGCGGTGTCACTGCTTCTCTATAGCAGGATACAGGAGGTGTTGAGCAAGGTATCGCTCATCAGCCAAAGGGTAAGCGCAGTGCTAGGTTTTTTCAAATAGAATTGACAAACAGAGCAAGTTTCCACTCCAAGTTTTGGGATTAAGGGAAAACATAGGGGTTAAGGATCTCATCACATGATGGTGATAGGATTTAGGTATAACAGAATGCCCCCCCAAGCATGAGACTTAGAGGGATACAATAAGCGAGAGCTTTGAGAGAACAAGTTGTCACTTCAAGGTGAAAAAGTCAGCTCGGTCGGAGAATATCGTCAAGTAGGCATCTGTAGTACATCAATACTTTTGATTCATAGACAAATGTAACAAACTCATGGATGTAGACCAATACAAGGCAGATTCATGAGAGGAATAAACAAGCATTGCAACTAGAATACAATGTAGATCCATGTGATAGAGGACTCAAACTTGGACATAGCTACCGGACATACAACGTAGATCTATGTCATACAGACAAAAATTTGAGCATAGCCATGACCATACAAATGTGGATCCATGCTAGATATACAAAAATCCATCGCAACCTAGGGAAAGCAATGAGCGCTAAACAAATACCCAGGGTCTTCATCTCGTCTTCCACAAAGTATGATTCTATCCATGTGATTACAATGTTCTGAAGTCAAACATGGTAGAAACCACTTGATTACCGACCAATGATGTGAACCGTTAATAAGTGCGAGGGAGATCACCATTGATGTCAAAGATTCCCAAGGTACCCCAGTACAATCTACTGAGCGTGAATAGATGTCTTCATGTCAAACACCCAGTCGATTCTATTGATCAAAGGTCAATGATGTGAACCTATGTCAAGAGCGAGATAATCTATCATTGAGGCATACAGATCTTAAGGTACTAAATTTTTTTTCTAAGACTATTTCCTAGATGATGAGCTGATGTCGACGTGAATAGTCTCGTCGAAGGAGGGCCATGATGAGTCCCACATCGACGACACGAAACTCAGAACAAAGTTATGGAATGATGTGAATAATGTAACCATAAGACTGACTCAAAAGTACTGACACAGAGAATTTTTTGACTGTAGAGGTAAAACTTCTTCAACTTCCCTTTGAACATCGGGTGGCACGGCAAAATACTTGGCAGCATGACTAGACCAGACAAACACACAGTGTGACAGTGGACAATGCATTCTTTTGAAAGACTCAAAGGAGTGGCATGACTCATGAATCTGGATCATTATGGAGATTAGTTGAATACCCAATTGACTGAAATGATATGCAGACAAGTGCCATGTTCAAAGGTAACGACAAACTACTGCCATTTATTTGCAAAATGATTCCCTTCCCATTTTCCCCATCTTGGTTGATGAGTGCCTCTTTTTGGTTTTACAAGTTCAAATAGGGTAACAAACACTCATTATAGCTCGTCCGAAGACAAGTCCAAACTCATATGTTTTACGAACCTCAGAGAGGAGGGGTTCGTTCCCAAAAAAAGTGTCGCTCAATGTTTAATTTAATGAGTCCAATGAAAGTTAACTCAATATCGTTCATTTTTAGAGAGTCTGAACGACCATGGAAGAAGACTCCATAGGGTCATTTTTCGTATGATTTAGTCCCTAAGGAGAAAAAAAGTATAAAATAATACCTTAGAGAACTCTTCCAGTCATGATTGGCTGGAGTGTTCCTTTTTAGTAAATAGTCTATCCAAATCGAAAAAGAGATAACCTATCGTCAGAGAGATGACTCTTCAAGTACTTTTACGAGTATGAAGAAGACAAGTACTCGACTATCTTTTCACATTTTAAGAGTCCGAAAAGAGCTTAGAGAAGACTCTATTAGAATTTTTCATGTTTGAATCTAGAGCACGAAAAAGTAATAAACTAAGCTTAAACCAAATTTCATGTTTTAACCAGAGCACAAAAAATGAAAAGTAAGCTCAACACCATCTTACTGTTTTTAACGAGCTCGAGTTGAAAGAATGCTGGAAGATTGGTTTCATTTTTACGCAAGCTTGAAACCAATGGGTAAACTATGCTTGAAAAAAATCCCATTAACATGATATACAGAGGTTAGAAGCTTGCCCCCAGCATGATTGCTACCAAATCTTACCCCTATCATGGTTGCTAGGGGCTCGAAATGCCCCCCAAGCTTCGCTTCGTCTGACGATTCTTCTTCCATACCCAACCTAAAAACCTGGTTACTAATGTGAAAACGTTCACCAGGGGGTTAGGAAGAACGAGAATCAGGCAGGTGAAAAGAAGGTCCAAGTTCTAACACTAAAGGGAAGACTCGACTCAAGGGAAGGGGATCTATTTCATTTTTACACAAGCTTGAAACGGAAGGTAACTATGCTTGGAAGATGGTTTCATTTTTATGCAAGCTTGAAACCAAAAGGTAAAATATGATTAAGGAAACATGTGCTGTTGGCAACAAGCGGTGCCACCGCCTGAAATCTGTTAGCCATAAATGGTGCCACTACCTGAACTCTATTAGCCATAAGCGGTGCCACCACCTGAGTCCTGTTATCCAGAAGCAGTGCTCGTCCAAAACCGCTCTGTCAAGATCCCTCCAGTGCAGTGCCAAGTAGGCCCTGTTCCAGACTTTGTATTTTCATTTTTGTGTGTTTTTGACTTACTTTTTGATTGAAATGAAGTGTATTTTTGAAAAACAATACTCCCTCATGGCGGAGAGGGGCCATGAATTGTATATTCTGCAGTAGATTTGATTGTTGTTGTTATAGCTGATTTTACCACACATGGTGAATCACACTTTTATGGCCTTCCTTGTCCCTCTGTAGACTCCTTAGACCCCATGGACCATTTTTTTACCTTTGATGTTTCCAAGATCATCCCTAAAAACATGCAAAAATTGCCATACATGAATTTTAATCTCTTTCTCGCATATATACGCAGATTTGACCCTTAAAACCGCATACATTGGGATGTGTGCAAAAGGCCAAATTCTTTTGGAGTTTTCCTTGATGTGGATCCGACTCACTTGTTTCTTGGCCTTCCATATGCCTTGAGATATCTTGGATTCGACCTTTCATTACCCCATTGAAGAGCTATAAAAGGAACCCTTTGGATACATTGAAGGCATGAGGAATTGAAGAGCAAGAAAACTATAGTCCATTGTTGTTGGAGCTTATACTTGAGTCTACATCCCTTTGTCCCTTAGAGCACTTTTGTGTTCTTCCCAAGCTTTCCTTTTGATTGTGAGCTTGCTATCGAGAGATGGAGGATTGAAGTGGTGGAGGCCCAAGTGGGGGACTCAGTTTCTCCGATTCGTAGACGTGCCGACAGAGGTTGTCTCTATTGTAATATTTGTTTTATATTAATAGAAATATCTTTTCCTGTCCAATAATGTGTATTTGAATGAATATTTGATCCATGGATGATTTCAAATGCTTATATGCTATTGACTATATATGCTAATTATATATAGCATGCTTGTCTTGTTTATTGAATGTTGAGGAAGCAGTTTATCAATTCAAGTTGGAGTTGGAAAGCTCAACGGGGATCTACATCAACCGTCCGGAATAAGGTACGAACCGAGATGCTTTAGTGTTAGATATTTGGTTTCTCTTGCATATAGGAAAAGATTGATTTTTGGAGTCAAGCTGTCTGTTGTGGTACGTACCCCAAGCCATAGGAATTTCTCTCCATAACAGAATTGGCGACTCCGCTGTGGAGTTCCTAGTAGTTTTCCTTTGGGGGTTTTTATCGGCATTCAATGTTCTTGAATTGCTCTGATTTCTCTGTTTCTGAGTCGGGTCTGGGGGCATGTTTTCCTGGTAGTGTCTGATAGGTGTGAATTTTGTCTCAGCTTATCTGTTTGCCTTCATTTTTATCTCTTTTTCTTCCTATACGTGAGTTTTTGCCTCACAGTCGCATGTACACGCAATTTTGCCTGAGATATTCGCGTACATATGCGGGTTTTTTGCATACAGTCATGTATGCCATGAGTTTTTCCCTTTTAGGGGAAGATTGAGCATTGCTGGGTGAGTTTTGATGATTTCTTAGTCTCCTTTGATGCTTCTAGAGTCTGTATATAGCTCTATTTCTGACTAGAGACGCCTTTTAGAGTAATTTTTTTTTAAAGAATGTTCTTGTCATTGCATTTTTGATTTTTTGTTTTGGTATTAGTGCATTAGATCTCTTTTACCTTAGTGCTTTGCGTGAGTGTTGTTTGAGTGTGCTTGCAGAGTCTAGGGGTGTTAGAGTCATTCTTTTGTTTCATTATCTCATTTTTATTCAAAATATCCAAAAATATTTGCTTTTTATTGCATCATTGCACTTTGCATTTTGCATGGTACTTGCACTAGATTTGCTTAGAGAAGTATTAGTTAGGCTTTCATATAGGAATGATTGCATTTGTCATTTGAAGAAAATTTTGTATTTCATGTAGTAGCATGCCTTGTTTTCATTTGACACAATGCATTTGCATTGATTGTTAGGTGTGCATTTTGCTTCATGTTGCATCATAGCACCATTGGTTACATGGTCATCTACCTTTTTTCAGTAATAAGGCCAAATAAAATCAACGCTTAATTAAAATGGATTACACTATTTTCTTTGATAGGGTACACCAACAAGATTAGGTTTTAGGGTTTTGGAATAGTTCATTGTGAATAAATTCTCCAAGACCACTAAACAACAACATGTATGTGTCTGTCCAAGTGAGAGTGTGAAATTTCTTGGTATAATTAATGTTTCTCAGGAACCTCCTCTTACAAGGGAGTTAAGCACGAGGCAGTGTGAGCGGTTATTGATTGGGATGACCCCTAGTCATAACTGAGTAGCACTGGAGATATTTCCAGGATTGTATTCATATCTGGGGGCTCTTTCGAGAGTTTCGGGCTTTGCTACCCTGCCCATACAGTCAATATCACCTACGACTATCTACCTGAGCATTGATTATATTGAGGTGACCTTAGTTGCCTTACCTAGGTTATCGAGGGGGTACTTTGTAAGGGTTATTCTGCAGGTGTCCCGACCAGGTTGGGGTCGTACAACATAGTCGCTATATGTGTTGAAGCTGAGGGCCACAATAATTGGCTACGAACCTTCGCTTGTTGTGTATGGGAGTCTCAAGCCTCTCCTAGGCGAGACATACCTGCTTCATTCGGGAGCTCACATATCCTACCCTCGTTTGCTTGTGATTGGATTTAGATTATATAGGTGTATGCTCTGTGCACACTAGCTTGCTTAGGGTTTGCGTAAGTAGAATATTCTTTTTCATTTTTTGAGTCATTGTGGATTCAGGTGTGGCACTTCGTCGTTCTCGTCATTTAGCAGGAATTCTACCTTCTACATCTCCTCCTCCTTTGGGAGAGAGAAACAGATAGTCCAGGTGGACTACTTCTCACATTGATTCACACGTGATGGGAGATCATGAAGATGAAATTCCTGAGTTTCCTTCTCCACCTCATGAGGTTGGGGAAGAAGATCCTACTCCTACATATGATCCTTCACCTGATATACCTACACACACTGGGTATTATCCCTCATTCACAGGTCACCGGTATTGGTTTCCGGGCGACGAGACTCATCATGAACCTGCAAGCACTAGTTATGATACGTCTAGTATTCCTACACATGATTTGGCACAGCATGCTGAGTCAGAGTTTGAACCTAGCACTATGCATGGGGGAATTCCTAGTCATATCCATGTGGAAAGGTTAGGGAACATGAGTCACATTGCACCCTCCATCTCGGTGATGGAGGTCACATCACACATTTGTCCTAGACCTAGTGCTAGTAGTCCTATTCAGATACCAGAACCAAGACGAGTGACGATAGGGAATACCACTTACATAGTTTCACATGTGCCTTCATCCTCTATTCCTAGTTCTTCGAATGCTATTCCTCCCCCTCATTCACATGGTCCTTCAGGCTGGAATGTCGCTACGAGTCATGTGCGTACTGCTGCTACTCACGTAGTCGTGTCTCAGAGTCAAGTATCTCCTGTTGTCTTGGGAGGTCGTATTCCTACTTCTAGAGGTCATATTCCTACTTCTGGAGGTCATATTCCTACTTATGGAGTGTCTCATGGGACTTCTTATGGACCATATTATGGACTACAGTATACACAGAGTTATTCACCTTATGGGTACGGGTATCAACAACCTGCTTACTCCCCAAATTATGGCTTTGTAGCCCCAAATAGTCAAGGTACACCACATTATGGTGCTTCCATGCCACCCTACACGGGTCAAATGGGAGGAGGATACTATGGCCATGGCCATGATGGTTACGGTAATCAGTCCTATGTGAACCAAAATTATCAGGGAGCGTCTCATAGACTTGCTCAACCTAGGCTCCCTTTCCTCGCAACGTTAAATTTTCCTGACTTGTCGAGACTAGTGAATGATCCAGTATCTTATGACTCGGCTTAGCCGGCTGTCCCTACCAAGACTTTCCCAAATTCAAGGGCAAACCGGGAGAAGATCCTAGTGAACATGTTACTACATTTCACCTTTGGTGATCTTGTAATTCCTTACACGAAGATTTGATTCGTTTAAGGCTATTTCAACCTCACCCTCACCGGGCTTGTCGCGAAATGGTACATAGAATTTCCTAGGGGAGCATTCACTTTGTTCGATGACCTAGCTATGACTTTTCTCAACCACTTCCAGCTACCAGTGCGTTACGACGTTGGTACGGAACTCTTCTCGACATTTCGGCAAGACAAAGCCATGCATATCTCAGACCATATCCAAGAGTGGTGTAGACGGAAGAGATTGATTAAAGCCTTCATACCGCCAGAGTTTCTCCTCGAGTGGTTACTTAAATCGTTACTACCTTATATAGCGAAGGATGTTTCTACATCCAGAGTTCAAAATGAGGAACAAGCCATTTTTAGGGCACAGGAATTGGATTTGATTTATGCTCAATCCAGTTTTTTATATGAGATCATTCCTAACGCTCCGCATTCTAGTTTCAACCCTAAGGTCAAACTTGGACCACATACCGATGGAATTGTTGGTTGTACGAGTACCAAACCCATGGATTCGGTTGTGAAACATGTCAGTCAATTATCTATCAACCAATCTACCTCGGGACAAGCCACGGCTTCGTCTCAACCCACCCAAATGGTGAATGTGATTTCGGTGCAATCGTCGGACCAGAAGGGTAACTAGCAACCTGGAAGGAAAGAGAAGAAGAGTAAAAACAATCATAAGGGTGGGAATATGAATGAAAATACCAATTCTAATGACAAGAATGCCCAAAATGCTGGGGGGACAAGCAGCCTAAACGTAAGGTTAAGTTTCCTTGCAAGTTGTGTAAGGATGACCACCTCACTCACTTGTGCCCTCGGATAGAAGAAGCCTCAAGGTTCATAGCGCAAGGCCCAACTGTGTTGACTAACCCTTTACCTCATAATCAAAACATGAACTTGAGGACCCATGATCACTCTAGTGGAGATCAAGATCCGCCGGAAGCTAGTAATGGTCATGGTTGCATCAATATGGTGCATGCTACTAAGGTTGTGACTCGTGCGAAGGACTATGGTTCGTCACAACTAGACCTTAGAAAGGAACCTGCTCCACCCGGGAGTCCTTTGCGTATTGAAAACCCTATGGATAAACCTGAAGTTGCACCTTGCATTCCTAAGGGAGTCCTTAAGCGTTTGGGGCACAATCCTAATGCCTGAGCCGCCCAAAACTATTCTGTTGTCGAGGATTAAGGCCACACTCCTTGTATGATGTCTGCACTCGAAGTAATTCAAAGTTGTCCTTCACAAAGGAAGGATTTGCTTTCTGCTCTTGGTGTTAACGATGATAACTCTTCCTCTGTCATCAAATTTGAAATCGCGGGACTACAGCCTCACTTTCCTTACTATGTGTCTCTCTTGATTCATGTAGAATGTCTTAACAAGATCGTCAAATGCACTATGATTGATGAAGGCGCTACTACTTTCGTGATGTCTTTGGCATGTTGGATGGGTTTGGGTTCCCCCAAGTTGTCTAAATCCACTACCATGTTGAATGCGTTTGATGGTAGATTGTTTCGGCCGCATGACATTCTTCCTTCTCTTAAGGTACATTTGGGAGGGAAGACCATTGTGATTGAGGTCGAGGTGGTTGATGCGCCCCTTGACTACAATCTGTTATTGGGTAGGAATTGGATGTGCAGTATACAAGCCATAGCTTCTTCTCTATTTCAAGTTGTATGCTTTTCATTTAATGAGAAGAGAGTTACAATTGATCAAATGTCATTCAAGAATTCATGTGTTACTGCATCTTCAGGAGCTTCTGTCCCAATTGTCGAGCACTCTCAGTCGGCAACTGGGAGTGTGGGTGTTGCATGTATCCATCCCTTATGGGATCCTTTAGTTGTCCTGCACCAGTTCTTATTATCGGGTCTAGTTATGACGAGGCTTCGTTGTCAGTGCATTTGGTGTCTTTTCACACCACTCATATGGAAAATCCTTGGATTCTTCCTACACCAAGTCCTTCATGTGAGCCTATCAGAATGGACATGCCGTTACCTACAGCAATGATAGCATATCAAGCGAATATTGAATGTGTTGCAGAGCCTAGTCCTTCCTCTTCACGGACGGAGGAGGAGGACCCATATGTGCTGCATGCATGGGTAGTTGAGTCTTCTCACGTGCATGACTACCTTGATAGCGTTTTTCCATCAGATGAAGCTATTATTGAGGCTATGTCTGGGGTTGAGCCACCTTGGGAAGAGTTGCATGATAGATCTTACTTTCTTCCCAAGCTTAACCATTTAGAGTGTGAAGACTTTAGGGAGATTCTTAGTGAGAGATTTGGTAGTCTCGTGGTTCCATTAAGCTCTCCTGGTCCGATGGCTGATGGAAACATGGAAAATATATCTCCTACCATTCCTATCAATATCTCTCGCAATCCTGGCAAGATTGAGAATGTCTATATTGGGGCAGAATGTTCCCATGCTGAGATTCAAGAGTATACCGAGCTGTTTAAAGAGTTTCGTGACGTATTTGCTTGGTCATACGAGGAAATGCCAGGTATTGACCCTCACGTTGTTGGACATGAGATTAAAACTTATCCCAATGCTAAGCCTGTTCGACAATGCTTGGGTGCGGTGAATCCTAGAAAAGCACCCGCAATTAAGGCTGAGATAGAAAAACTGTTGAATGCCGGTTTTATCTATCCTGTTCCATTGACGGAATGGGTTTCAAACCCCATTCCGGTTGATAAGAAACAAGGAATGATCCATATATTCATTGATTTCCGTGACTTGAATCATGCCTGTCCTAAGGATAATTTTCCCACACCATTTATTGATCAGATTTTGGATGAGTGTGTGGGAAGCAAGGTATTTTCCTTTATGGATGGATTTTTCGGATATAATCAGATACAGATCAAACCTGAGGACCAACATAAGACTGCATTTATTTGTCATTGGGGTACCTTTGCATATCGAAAGATGCCTTTCAGCATTAAAAATGTCGTAGCCACTTTTCAGTGGGCTATGACCTTGATCTTCCATGATCTCAAATCGATTATTGAAGTATTTTTGGATGACCTTGCTGCTCATTCTCGTCAGAGGATGTGTCATTCCTACCATTTGAGATTAGTGTTTGAAATGTGCTGCCATTACTTGGTCAGGTTAAATCCTCACAAATGCATCTTTTGTGTGAATTCTGGCCAATTATTAGGATTCATTGTCTCCAAGGAGGGTATAAGAGTCGACCCTTTGAAGGTTGAGGCAATACTTCAATTGTCTCCCCCGAGAAACATTAGACATCTTCAATGTTTGCAAGGCATGGCAAATTTCTTGCGGAGATTCGTAGTTAACTTTGCCAATTTGACTAGAGGCTTTATGCGTCTTTTGAAGAAGGACACTACCTTTTGCTGGGATGAGTGAGCCCAGGAGTCCTTTGATGTGCTTAAGCGAGCCTTAGCATCGACCTCGGTGATTAGTCCACTCAACTATGTCCATGACTTTTTACTTTATGTGGCCGCGTCCATGGAGACGATTGGTATGGTTTTGGTTTAGGAGGATGGGGAGCTCCAGGAGCATGTCATTTATTATTTGAGCTGAAACCTTATTGATGTGGAGATCTATTATTCCCATGTGGAGAAACTTGCCTTAGCTACCGTTCATGTGGTTCAAATATTGAGACACTATATTCTCCTTTGCCAGACCTTGGTGGCAGCCCATGTCAATCCATTTCAGTTCATCCTCACTAGAAGGATGATAGGGGGAGAGTATAATAAGTGGATTGTCATCTTGCAAGAATTTGATCTCAAGTTTGTTTCGACAAAATCGAAAAAATATTTTATTTTTATGGAGCTTATATATGATTTCCCAAGCGAGGAGGAGGAGGAAGTTTGTGAAGATACGTTTGTCGATGAGCACATTTTCCTGATCTTAACTTTGGATCCATGGTATAGGGATATTATCATATATTTACAAACATTGAAGGTCTCTACTCACCTTTTAGGGGATGAGCAACGATGGTTACATCACATATCCAAGAATTACCTCATAGTAGATAACACATTATACAGCCGTGGGGTAGATTCCATTTTACGTCGTTGTTTAACTCATGAGGAGGTTGAGCTTGTGCTGAATGATTGTCATAGAGAGGCATGTGGTGGTCATTTATCTGGGCTTTTGACAGCCCAAAAAATCTTGATAGCGGGTTATTTTTGGCCATCGATATTTAAAGATTGTGTCAATGTGGTCAAGAAGTTCCACCCTTTCCAGGTGTTTGCATGCAATATGCACTCACATCCTGCCCCGTTACATCCAATTATCACCGCCAGTCCCTTCACTAAGTGGGGGATTGATTTCATGGATTGCAACCCAGCTTCAGCTGGGGGGCATCATCATATTATAGTGGCTGTTGACTATTTCACGAAATGGGCTGAGGATATGCCCATGGTTAAATCCGACGGTGAGACAGCTGCACATTTCGTATTCAACCAGATCATTACTCAGTTTGGTATTCTGAAAGAGCTTGTCACTGACCATGGTAGGAACTTTCAAATCAGATGATGGAAGAGTTGGCCTCGAAGTTAGGGTATAAGCAGGAGCATTCCTCTTCTTATTACCCTCAAGCGAATGGACAGGTTGAAGTAGTGAACAAATCACTCAAATCCATTCTCCAACGAACCATCGCACATAGCAAGACCAATTGGCATATCATGTTATATCCTGCTTTGTGGACTTATAGGACCGCGGTTAAGACTACCACCAGTTTTTCTCCATATTAACTTGTACATGGAGTGGAGTCTGTATTGCTGGTTGAGTGCGAAATCCCTTCTTTGAAGCTAGCCATAGAGCTCTTACCAGACAATTCCCCATTGGAGGAACGTTTGGTCCACTTAGAGCAGTGCCAAGATTCCTTGGTGGCTCTAGAAGTGAATAAGCGTCGCGTTAAGGTCCAGTATGATAAATCTGTCCATCTAAGGAAGTTTAGTGAAGGATATTTGGTCCTTTTGTGGGATCAAGCTAAAGAACCCTTGGGGGCAGGAAAGTTTAACTCCATGTGGCATGGTCCTTACATTGTTAAACGTGTGTTAGAGAAGGGCGCATATGAGCTGGTAGATTACGAGGGGACAACCTTGGTGGAGCCTAGAAATGGGCTCTATCTTAAAAAGTACTATGCATGATTCTCAACCAAGGCTAACTGTTGTATATTATTGTACAATATTTTGCATAGTTAGGTTTTTCTTATGGTGATCGGGTTTGTTGATTAGCTTTTGTTTCTTATGGCAGATGTCAATGGAGTATTCCATCTATATAGGATTCGCGGATGGTGCTAGCCACCACAATGAACACTCAGCCTCTGCTACTTGGGTGATTTATACTCCTACGGGTCAGGTATTGTCTTCAGGAGGCGTATGTTTACGACCCATTTCAAACAATGTTTTTGAATATAATGCCGTTATAGAGCTTCTACGGGATGCCATTTCACATGGTGTTCTTTCTCTTGAGGTACATCTTGATTTGCAGTTAGTAGTGTCACAGCTTAATGGCTTGTATCATGTTAGGGATACAACATTATTACGAAGATTCTTATGTGTGAGATTGTTAGAACGACAATTTGATAGCATAACATACATACATGTTACAAGAATTTATAATCAAGTTGTTGACTCATATGCTAACTATGTGTTAGATTGGCATTTGTTTCATAGACAATAAGCTCATCACAAACATACATTTTTACACATGTAAATAAATAAATTGATCATCATAAAAGTTTTTCATTAAACATCCAAAATGTGATAATACATAAGTGTCATAATACAAAAATGGGGCTTCCGAGCCACCAAAATATAAATACACGGTAGTACAAAATGTATCACTCCAAGGTAGTTAAGCCTGGCGAGGAGGAGGGGGGTTCTGATCATGGAATGTCACCACGGCTCTAGCTAGCTATCGAAATAACCGCACCCATGCTCATGGTACACCCACCACCTGATGCTGTATGGCCTCAGGTAAGTCCTCAACCTACGCCATGGGTACCCTATGTTTCAGCCGAACGAAGTTGGTATGAATGCTTTGGAGCATCCGCTTTGCATCCACACCCATAATTTCATCTCCTCCTCCCCTCCGTCTATGACGAGGGAAACCGTCAGGCCACCATGGTCCTACATCTACATACATATGATAGGATGTCACTATGTGTTGTCATGCAAAAATATGTCTTTTGATTGCATATATCAAAAAACACAAAAAAATTAAATAATTCACAAAACTTAAAAAGAGGGTTGAGATTCGTTACCAATGTCACCATATGCTAATCCTGGTGGTAGAGGAATGTCAGGATCTCCCCAAAAATCAATCCCTGCATAGGGGTAATCATCGATGGAAACTATCTGCCATTTCCACCATGGAAAGAAATCAGTTGGATAGGGGTTGTACATCCTACCTCCACCCAGTCTGCACATCGCATTTTCCCAATGTCGTTGGACTAGATCTTGAACCTCATGAAGAGGAACGTCAACTCTAGGGATCAATCCTGGAACATGCTCAAAGAAGAATGTGCTCAGTATACTGTTGAAACTGAAGTTTCGTACCTTGCCCATCTTGCAGTCTCTGAGCTGTTGCTTCATTTTGCTCAACAACGCTGTACTCCAATCGTAAACTGTGGGTCTCATGCACTCCACTGCATAGAACATCAAGGGCCGTGAGGCCTGATGGAGTGAGGCTAGTCCTGCTATCTTACCGAGTGTTAGTAGTATGGCCTTTAGGCCTAGCACATGTATGTAGTTAGTTGGGATCTGAATCTCGACCTTCTCTATGTCCGGATAATAGTATACAGCTATGTACTCATCTATGGTGAGGCCACCTCTGGGCCCGCGAGACCGTAAGTTCACCACTTCCCCCCGTCGGGACAATCCAGTAATGAACTATATTTCCTCCACCTCTATAGTGAGGGACATCCCATCAATCTGGAAAGACTCCGAGTCAGGATCCCAGTAGTCTACTAGCATCTGCAGTAGTCTTGGTTTGGCCCTTAAGCCACCAAGACACCAAAACTTGTAAAGCCCGCACGCACTAAGAGCTTGTTGAGCCATTAGATCACCCCGTACTTCTGCTTCTACATCCCCGTGCTCTCGTTCCCTCCATTATAGTACCATCCTGCACATTCAATTTGAGTTTTGGTCATTAGTTGTCTTATAAAAACTTAAACGCGGTCGCATACATGACTGTTTGCTAAATAGCAGCGTGTGTACGTGACTTTGAGACATTTTTCCGTGTATAGCCAGCCCTTTACGTGGAAAAATACTCAATTTTTGTGTGGGCCATGGCGCATAATTTAGAATGGCCTAGAAATCAATTTTCACCATGGAAATTTGAAAAATTTACATGCAAATGAAAGAGCAGGGCATGGGAATTTACCTGGAAAAAACGGTGTCAGATTCCGCCGGCAGGAACTCTCGGAATTCGCATTTGAAGTTCTGAGCTCAATTGGGTAAAAATTTCAATTGTTATATAATGTTTTGAATTTTTTTACTATTTATATAAATTTTTCAAATTTTTGAAAATTTTCACCCGCTTTCTATAGTTTTGGACCGTTTCTGACCCTTTTCGACCGTTTTTGACTAATATGATGATGTAGGAGACCGTTTTGAGAGCTGTTTCGACCATTGTTTTAATCCGTTCATGCCAATTTCAGGTATGATGTTTAAACTGGAATATAGGTTAGATTCCACCTCCATTTTCATTTTGCATGACCTTATGACCGTTTCATTATAACCTTAGGTACGAACCCATTCTATCCTGTCACAGAACCTTCTTACTGTTTTAGAAGTGACATGATGTGAATGGTAGAGTTTGACCTTACATGGGTGCCCTAGTTAGCTCTTTGTTTGCATTTGGCACCCATGCCGACACTTTTTCCTTTAGGGTGTGGGAGTCCATTGTATAGTATCGCCATGACATTTTGCAAGAGCCTCATACTCCTCTTGATCTTTGCTGGCCTGTTTCCCCAGGACTCCCTTATGTCAAGTTGTAATTGCATTTTCATGAGCTTTTCCTACCTCATTGAGCCTTATGTCAGCTTCTCTGACTTCAAGTATCAGTCATATAGCCCGAGCTTGTCTCATGTCTAGCCACACAGAGTCATTCTATATATCCTTTGTAGCTTGATTCCTTATTTTTACCAGGAGGGGACTGTCCCCTGAGTGTCGCTATCCTACACATGTGTCCTTGCATTGAGCATAGGTATGTTCTGCTACTTGGAACTAGTTTGTTTACCTATTTGACACTCGTCTCCTCCTAGTCTGTAACTTTAAAGTGATTTTATTATTTTTCAAGATTTTCAAATATTTAAAAAAGTCCTAAAAAAAATTAAAAAACCAAAAAGTTGGACAAGAAAAGATGTTATCTTTGGCAGCAGTCAAGTCGTGTCTCCTTTGAATAGAGCACTATATATCACATCCATTGTTTGGATTAATAGTTTGACTTTAGGAGATGTACTCGTTTATCTGAGTTTATCTCCACCAACTGGTTAAGATTCCAGTCCCTATGGAGCCTCTGTCGATGCCTCCTATGTCGTAGAGATGTCCCAGTTTTTCATAGCAAGTCTATGCTGCCTACATTCAGTCACCATTCACTTTTATGCTCTTGTTCGAAGGAAGTTGAAACCTGAGTCGGCCATTCCTCAGTTATCTTGACTTTGCATGTCAGTCATTCTCGATATAGTTACTAGTTCATGCACCTTATGATCGAGTCCTTCCACATTATACAACTTTGCTAAGTACCTCGTGTTGGATGATGGGGGATGCCTTAATTCCCTCCTTCCAGTGAATTTCATCCCATTGACTTCAGATCATTTATTCTTAGATAGGAATCTAGAGTCAGTTTTGAGTTCCTTGAGACTTGCAGTCATTAGTGGCAGGTTCTCTTGCCATCGACAGTTTTTGGGAATACATCAATGTCCCCTGATCGATGGATTCTCTCAAGTGTTTGACCTCAACACATTTATTCACACTTGTTAGTTTGCACTCTAGTACCTTGATTCCCATTTTCATTATTGGTGGGTGATCTTGTGTCTGTTAACGGTATACATCAATGATCTGTAATCAGACAATGGACTACTATGTTCGACCTCGACACCTCTATTCACATAGTAGGACATGTACTCGTAGCAATTTGTGTAGAAGACCTTCTAGAATGGTAGCATCTCATATATGCTACCTCCTTGATTGTGCCAATGTTCATGAGATTTCAGCTCTCGTGACTTGATTCCAGTATATGTCAGATATTTCTAGCCATTATGGAGATCTTGATCCACTATATATCTTCAGCCTTCATGGAGATCATGATCCTTTGTATATCTTCATCATGGAGATTCTGAGCTATTTATATTGTACGTGGCGATGACCACACATGTCATATTTTGTGTCATGCCTATTCATGGCCATTGTACTCTTATATATCCGGGATTGCTATATCTACTTGCAGTGATGTGCAGATTTTGATCATTATATTGTATTGATTGGATGGTTGGTTCTTCCATTGGGTTCTTCATCACTTCAGTTATGGGATGGACATATAATGTATTTTGGCCATCATATGACCCCTTTGACCTCACACATTAGGGGGCATCTGTTATAGCTGATTTTACCACACATGGTGAATCACACTTTTATGGCCTTCCCTGTCCCTCTATAGACTCCTTAGACCCCATGGACCATTTTTGTACCTTTGATGTTTCCAAGATCATCCCTAAAAACATGCAAAAATTTCCATACACGACTTTTAATCCCTTTCTTGCGTATATATGTGGATTTGACCCTTAAAACTGCGTATATCGAGATATGTGCAAAAGGCCAAATTCTTTTGGAGTTTTCCTTGATGTGGATCTGACTCACTTGTCTCCTGGCCTTCCATATGCCTTGAGATTGCTCAGATTTGACCTTTCATTACCCCATTGAAGAGCTATATAAGGAACCCTTTGGATACATTGAAGGCATGAGGAATTGAAGAGCAAGAAAACTATAGTCCATTGTTGCCGAAGCTTATACTTGAGTCTGCATCCCTTTGTCCCTTGGAGCACTTTTGTGTTCTTCCCAAGCTTTCCTTTTGCTTGTGAGCTTGCTATCGAGAGATGGAGGATTGAAGTGGTGGAGGCCCAAGTGGGGGACTCAGTTTCTCCGATTCGCAGACGTGCCGACAGAGGTTGTCTCTATTGTAATCTTTGTTTTATATTAATAGAAATATCTTTTCCTGTCCAATAATGTGCATTTGAATGAATATTTGATCCATGGATGATTTCAAATGCTTATATGTTATTGATTATATATGCTAGAGTAGGTCTAACACAATTATATATAGTATGCTTGTCTTGTTTATTGGACGTTGAGGAAGCAATTTAGCAATTCAAGCTGGAGTTGGAAAGCTCAATGAGGATCTACATCAACCGTCCAGAATAAGGTATGAACCGAGATCCTTTAGTGTTATATATTTAGTTTCTCTTGCATATAGGAAATGATTGATTTCTGGAGTCAAGCTGTTTGTTGTGGTACCCCAAGCCATAGGAATTAGTCTCCGTAACAGTTGTATTCTCTCTGCATTCAAAGAGAGTTTATGTTTCTTGCTTTGGATTTTGCATTATTTTCTTTGCTTGAAACCTCTTGCTCTTTTCTGTAGATATTATTCATTGGAATTGGAAATATACATTTCATTTTATTGTGTATGCTTTGGTTTGTTTCGGACTTGGAATGCATGAGTAATCCATGTTGTTTTGAGTCTTTCTTTGCTTGGGGTGATTCTTGTTTCCTTTTGCATGCTGATTTTTTCAGTGCTTGGTAGGAAAGATTGGTTCTTTGTTTCCTTGTTTGTTTTAGAGAGAAGTTTTAGTTTTCTCTCTCCTTTGTTTTATTCGAAAGCATTGATGAATGATTTTCTTCTTGTTTTTTGCATGATTGTTTGAAATTCTAGATCTTACTTTCATTAAGAAGAAATATATGTTTTCAGCTTTGCGCGCATTATAGTTAGTTTTGTTTGGAAACGTTAGTGAAATCATCTTTCCATTAAGTTTTTATGCATCCTTTTCAAGAATGAAAAGATAGGAAACATTTTTGGTTTATTTATGTTTGATGTTCTCTAGATCTCTTTGTTATTTGCTTTGAAGATTGTTTGGGGTGCATTGATATTTCACTTTTCTTTTGAAAAGGTAGAATTGCATTTGCATTTGGGTGTGCATTTTTGGGAAGAAAAGTAAATCTCTCTCCCTCTTTTAGGTGGAACCATGGAGTGAAAACTTGAAATTAAAGAAGATGCACACTGATCTATATGATAATGCAAGTTTTCCTCTTCAATGAAATTCTACATGGTGATAGAAGTTGTTCCTCTGGTCTGAATGGTTCAGATCCAGAACAAATGAGAGAACGACAAAGGATGAAGACCTTCCCTGAATGTTGTAGACACCTGGAATACTGCTTCGATCTTGAACCTCTATACCTGTGAACGTATCAAACATACAAGCATGTCAAAGCTACTAGAAAATCATCTACATATCTATGCTAGTGACTAAGGAATCTAACAACATATACATGTGAAATCAAAACAACAGATATGTGGGACGGAAATTATCTTTGCATTAATAATGTATGAAGAAGCTTACAACCGTTGCCTTACTGTCGAAAATCTCCTCCACAAGACAAACACTTCATCTACATCCAACTTTGCTCTCTATGCTCTCCAATGATTTGGACTAGGTAGTCAATTCAACAACATAACAATACCTCTATAGTTCTCCCCCTCAACTATGGATATGAGCTTGTATTTATAAGGCTCAATGGATAGGGATACTTGAGAGAATTGTGGATGAGGTGTCTCTAAGATCCTACGAAGGGGGATCTCGAGCTCAAACTAACCCACATGGATAGGGATGACAGAAGACACGAGGCTTAAGATCTAGAAGCCTCTAGAAACTTCTCTTTTTTCCATTTTACGCAGGGTACCGCTTTTGTTCCCTTATGACAGAGCAGTTTAGGTGAGAACCACTTTAAGAACAAAGCCTATAGGTGGTGGCACTGCTTCTCTATAATAGAATATAGGCGGTGCTGAGCAAGGTACCGCTCATCAGCCAAAGGGTAAGTGCGGTGCTAGGTTTTTTTAAGCATAATAGAAAAACAGAGCAATTTTCCACTCCAAGTGTTGGGATTAAGGGAAAACGTAGGGGTTGAGGATCTCATCACATGATGGTGACAGTATTTAGGTATAACAGAATGCCCCCCAAAGCATGAGACTTAGAGGGATATGATAAGTGATAGCTTTGAGTGAACAAGTTGTCACTTCAAGGTGAAAATGTCAGCTCAGTCAGAGAATGTCATCAAGTAGGCATCTGTAGTACATCAATACTTTTGACTCATAGACAAATGTAACCAACTCATGGTTGCAGAACAATACAAGGAAAAACCATGAGAGGAATAAACAAGCATGGCTACTAGAATACATCATAGACCCATGTGATAGAGGACTCAAACTTGGACATAGCTACCAGACATACAACATAGATCTATGTCATACAGATGTAAATTTGAGCATAGCCACAACCATACAAATGTGGATCCATGCTAGATATACAAAACTCCATCACAACCTAGGGAAAGCAATGAGCACTAAACAAATACCCAGGTTCTTCATCTCGTCTTCCACAAAGTATGATTCTATCAATGTGATTAAAATGTTCTGAAGTCGAACATGGTAGAAACCACTTGATTACCGACCAATGATGTGAACTGTTAACAAGTGTGAGGGAGATCACCATTGATGTTAATGATTCCCAAGGTACCTCCATACAATCTACTGAGCGTGAATAGATGTCTTGATGTCGAATACCCAGTCGATTCTATCGATCAAAGGTCAATGATGTGAACCTATGTCAAGAGTGATAGAATCTATCATTGAGGCATACAGATTTCAAGGTACTAAATTTGGTTTCTAAGACTATTTCCTGGATGATGAGCTGATGTCGACAGGAATAGTCTCTTCGAAGGAGGGCCATGATGAGTCCCACATCGACGACACAAAAATCGGAACAAAGCTGGAATGATGTGAATATGTAACCATAATACTTAATCAAAAGTACTGACATAGAGACTATTTTGACTACAAAGGTAAAACTTCTTCAACTTCCCTTTGAACATCGGGTAGCATGACAAAAGACTTGGCAGCATGACTAGACCAGATAAACACACAGTGTGATAGTGGACAATGAATTCTTTTGAAAGATTCAAAGGAGTGACATGACTCATGAAAGTGGATTGTCATGGAGATTAGATGAATACCCAATTGACTAAAATGATATGCAAACAAGTGCCATGTTCAAAGGTAACGACAAACTATTGCCATTTATTTGCAAAATGATTCCCTTCCCATTTTACCCATCGTGGTTGATGAGTGCCTCTTTTTGGTTTTATGAGTTCAAAGAGGGTAACAAACACTCATTATATCATCCAAAGACAAGTCCAAAGTCATATGTTTTACGAACCTAAGAGAGGAGGGGTTCGTTCCCCAAAAAATGGTCTCTCAACTGAAAAAGAGATAACCTACTGTCGGAGAGATGACTCTTCAAATACTTTTACGAGCATGAAGAAGACAAGTACTCGACTATATTTTCACATTTTAAGAGTTCGAGAAGAGATTAAAGAATACTCTATTAGACTTTTTCATGTTTGAATCTAGAGCACGAAAAAGCGAAGCTTACCCCTAACATGGTTGCTAGGGGTTCGACATGCCCCCTAAGCTTCATTTCGTATGATGATTATTATTCCATACCCAACCTAAAAACATGGTTACTAATGTGAAAATGTTCACCAAGGGGGTAGGAAGAACGAGAATCAAGCAGGTGAAAAGAACGTTCAAGTTCTAACACTAAAGGGAAGACTCGACTCAAGGGAAGGGGATCTGTTTCATTTTTACACAAGCTTGAAACGGAAGGTAACTATGCTTGGAACATGGTTTCATTTTTATGCAAGCTTGAAACCAAAAGGTAAAATATGCTTAAGGAAACCTACTTCATTTTTTAACGAGCTTGAAATAGAAAATGAACTATGCTCAAGAATGGTTTCATTTTTATCCAAGCTTGAAACCAAAACGTAAACTATGCTCGAGGAGATCTATTTCATTTTTTAACGAGCTTGACATAGAAAACGAACTATGCTCAGGAATGATTTCATTTTTATGCAAGCTTGAAATTAAAAGGTAAACTATGCTTGAGAAGTGGTTTTATTTTTTAACGAGCTCGAAACCAAAAGTAAACTATGCTCTCCAACCTGCTCCTACCCAACTTAATATCCAGAGGTTGGTAGGTTGCCCCCATTTCATAAAATATAGCGGCTTAGATCCATTATGATGTCCATAGACTAGAGCCATGCCCCCCATTTTACGTATGATGGGAAGAAGCTAACTAGAAGTGGAAAGAGCCACAAGAACATGCCGCACATTCAGGGAAGTCTGATTACTAGGAGTAATGTGATGGTTAGGTGTAACAAAATAAAGCTAATCAATGGTCAAAATCTTCCCATCATGGGGAAAATGCATAACTCTAAAGAGTGTGGATAGTATGGCTTTCATGGCATAAACATAATCACATCCAAGGAGCAGATTGAAATCTAAAGGACCTTGAACCACCATAACATCAATACAGACATTTTCCCCTCCTAATGTAATAGGAAAATAAGGAAGGGTCCCTAAAGGTGCAATAGGTATTCTATTAAAAGCCGGTATTTGATCGGTGGCTGGCACAAGCCGAGGAGAACCTAAATCTTTCCAAGAAGTTGAGGATATAATACTAACAGAAGTCCCTTTGTTAACAATAGTGCGAAGTATCCGCCTAGCAGTAACATTCACAACTATTTGGAAAGGAACACTCGAATGAAGACTAGACTCTGTTAGGTTAGTCCAGTGAAAGGAAATAACCTCACTACTTGTAGAGATTTCTGTCGAAACAAAAAAAATTCCTCTTGTTGAGAACAATCAAAACGAAGCATAAAAACTTTAGAAGGATTCGGTTCATTCTCTACTGTAAGAGAAGAACAAGACGAAGATTTGGTCAAAGTGACTACTTTAGTCTTAACAGTCTCTGATGAAAGAGTGGGATCGGGTGGAGATGACATCGAATCGATCGCTTTAACTTCACGCTCTAAAGGAAGAGTGGGATCAACCATAGATGAATATGAATTGACCACTTGGAATTCACTCTTGGAAGGAAGAGTGGGATCGACCATAGGTGAAACCGAATCGGCCACTTGATTAATCAACAAGGAATCGAGGGATAACTTACTATCACTTGTTGGAATCACTTGTTGATGATCAGTAATATTTTCCAACCAACGTGAAGCTTCATGCATGCTTGGACAAAGAAAAGTACAATGCATAGCCTTGCATATCAAACAAGGCTACAAGACTTTACCCTTACGACCTTTTACCAATGGCTCACTAGTTGAGGGAGTATCGTCAACATGATGAAAATAGGTTGATGACACAGATGGTTTGGACCTTTTAGACCACTCTTCTTGTACACAGGAGAGACCGATACACTCCTTAAGAAGGTGGTTCCCCTTGCAAAGCTTAAAAGGGAACTTGGGTTTTTCGAGTGTTCTCTTAGAATGAGCACCATCAAGAGAAGATGGTTGCTGCTTTTTCTCTTTCTTATCCTTCTTCTTTTTACCCTTCCCTTTCTTCTTCTTATCACCATGACTACTAACCATAGAGCTTTGTTCAAGAGATGAAGAAGAAAGAGATGAAACAACAACCGACGAAGAAGGAGAGGGATTAGGTTGAGTTCGATCCTCTCCTGGAGGAGAGGTGACATTTGAGACATTAGGTGTAAAAGGAATTACCAGATTAAACAACCATACCAGTAATCCTATAGTTAACCTAGGAATATTTAGAGTGGCAAGAAAGGGAGGACCAATACCTTCACTTGGAGGGAATACAAAAGGTACACCTTGGAAAGGGACATCTTGAGTGGTAGTCCCAGATGGGGATGCCATCTCTAAACTCTCTAAAATCCCCCTAACTACCATGCACAAGAAAGTGCTACTCAAAGTAAAAGCAACAAGAAAACATGTGAAAGGAGTGGATAAGAGTCAGGAACCTCACAGGACAGGCCAATAGGATAACTCAGATGGTTTGAGGATTCCTAAAAGGGTCTCCCGATATACACTAGGTATGTGGGAGCTCAAATCAGTAGTAGTGCTATCTAATGCACAACCATTCACAAGGGGAATTCCTATATACAATCGAGTACATGAAGTACCTTTCTATATACCTCAAGGGTATGTGAAAGGCCATTCGATATATTGACGGTACATGGAAGAACCGCGCAAGTATTGGGATGTAGTGCAGACAAAGTAACGACAACTCCTATGCTTAACAATGCCCGAACACGTCTCTAGCTTATCACTCAAATTGCTAAAAGTTTTAACCTAGTACTACCATTAAATTTATCTTGTGCGTTTAGGTGGAACCATGGAGTGAAAACTTGAAATTAAAGAAGATGCACACTGATCTATATGATAATGCAAGTTTTTCTCTTCAATGAAATTATGCCTAAGAGAGGGAGAGAGATTTACTTTTATTCCCAAAAATACACACCCAAATGCAAATTCAATTCTACCTTTTCAAAAGAAAAGTGAAATATCAATGCACCCCAAACAATATTCAAAGCAAATAAAAAAGAGATCTAAAGAACATCAAACATAAATAAACCAAAAATGTTTCCTATCTTTTCATGCTTGAAAAAGATGCATAAAAACTTAATGGAAAGACGATTTCACTAACGTTTCCAAACAAAACTAACTCTAATGCACATAAAGCTGAAAACATATATTTCTTCTTAATGAAAGTAAGATCTAGAATTTCAAACAATCATGCAAAAAAAAGAAGAAAATTGTTTATCAATGCTTTCGAATAAAGCAAAGGAGAGAGAAAATAAAAAATTCTCTTTGAAATAGACAAGGAAATGAAGAACCAATCTTTCCTACCAAGCAGTGAAAAAATAAGCATGCAAAAGGAAACAAGAATCAACCCAAGCAAAGAAAGAATCAAAACAACATGGATCACTCACGCATTCCAAGTCCGAAACAAACCAAAGCATACACAAGAAAATGAAATGTATATTTCCAATTCCAATGAATAATATCTACAGAAAAGAGAAAGAGGTTTCAAGCAAAGAAAATAATGCAAAATCCAATGCAAGAAACATAAACTCTCTTTGAATGCAGAAAGAATACAACAATCAAAGTGGCTACAGAATATACAATTCATGGCCCCTCCCGGTCATGAGGGAGCATTTTTTTTTCAAAAATACACTTCATTTCAATAAAAAATTAAGCTAAAAACACACAAAAATGAAAATACAAAGTCTGGAATAGGGCCTACCTGGCACCGTGCTGGAGGGGTCTTGACAGAGCAGTTATGGACAAGCACTGCTTTTGGATAACAGGACTCAGGTGGTGGCACTGCTTATGGCTAACAGAGTTCAGGTGGTGGCACCGCTTGTTGCCAACAACACATGTGTGGTTCCTTGAATAGATCCAAAACACAAAGATAATGAGAAATCAAGTTATAAATTGATCAAATCAAGGTAAAGATTGATGCATTGACAGTAAAAAAGAGCATATAAAGTGAAAATAGTTCAGATCTAAACAGATATGAAAGTTTCAAACCAAAATTCCTGAAAAGAGTTGGAGATGGAGCCTGGATTCAGACAAGAGTTCAAGTACTAAGGACGATCAATCAACTGAAATTTGCTTGGGTCCCCAGTATGGTCACCAGATTTGTTATCAGGAATATTGGACCTTCTATGGACAGAAGCTGTTCCTTTGGTCTGAATGGTTTAGATCTAGAACAAATGAGTGAACGACAAAGGATGAAGACCTTCCCTAAATGTTGTAGACACTTGGATTACTGCTTCGATCATGAACCTGTGTACCTATGAACATATCAAACATACAAGCACATCAAAGCTACCTGTTATCTCCCAAAATAAATTTATTTTGATAGTATGAAGAATTTAACTCATGCGATGAAAGATATGGATATCACTAACAGTTTGCAAGCCTTTGTTTTTTGATTTGGGTAAAAATTTCACAAGTTGTAGCTTTCAGTGACTTGGGCAAGGATCAGAACATCTCATTAGCCACCAAAAGATGGAAGATAAATAATAGGTGGAAAACTCCTTCGACAGTTAGGCATATTGCTAAACTTTTTTACTGCCATCGAAACATTTTTAAACAGTGATCAGAGGTGTAGTCCTCTATATCGCCGACATTTCAGAGTTTTAGTTCACTGCGGTGCTGCCACTGCAGAGAATATAGTGATTGAAAGTTCTGATGGTTAGTAGTTTGGAGTTTCGATCGCCAACGTTTCATATTTTTAGTTCATTCCGGCGCCGCCACTGCGGAGAATATAGTGACTGAAAGTTCCGATGGTTAGTAGTTTGGAGTTTCGATCATCGACATTTTGGAGTTTTAGTTCACTATGGCACTACCACTGTGGAGAATATAATGACTAAAATTTTCGATGGTTAGTATTTTGGAGTTTCGATTGTCGACATTTCAGAGATTTAGTCCTCTATGTCGCCGCTACTACGGAGGGTCTAGTGGTTTGAAGTTTCGACGCACTAGTGGCTTGATGTTCTGATCACCAATCGTTAGTGGTTTGATATGCTGACACTGCAGTAGCATTCTGGTCTTAGGCACCGATGGGCTAGAGGAAAGAGCTTCCGATCGCCGATGGTTTAGAGGAAATAACTTTCGATTACTGATGATTAGAACTTAGTGATTTGAACTACCGACACTACGGTAGCGCATAGGTATAAGGCGTCGACGGGTTAGAGGAAACAACTTTCGATCGCTGATGCTGAGAAGATTAGTCGTTGGAACCTCCGACACTGTGGCATCATTCATCTTTGAGTTTCTGATGCATTAGTGAGTATAGCTTCTGATCGTCGACAAGCTAGCAGTTGAAAGCTCCGATATGTTCACTCTTGGGATTCTTATCGCTAATGCTGAGAATATTAGTCATTTGAGGCACAAACACTGCGGCAGCATTGAGGCTTGGGGCACCGATGTGCTAGAAGATAGAGCTTTCGATCAGCAACTGCGGCAGCAAGGTAGAAAATATGGCAGATTAAACATGAAAGGTCACTTCAGTTAAACACCGAGACACTAGCTGTTGATGGCAATTTCACACTGAACCAGCAGTGGTGATTATTAGCGACCACTTTAGTTATTAAAATTTTGCTTAGTGAACTAGATCTTCACAATAGATAGAAAAATAGTTAGCAAGGGTTTGAAGCCCTAATTTGAGAAAACTATCACTTTCAAGTATTTTTGGTGTAAACAGATCGGATTTTCAGGATCTGTCTTTTTTGTAGAAGGCTATAAAGCCCATGATTGATTTTATAATAAACGTTCAACTTCGGGAATTTGTAAGCCTATTATATTGTCAAGCATCTCATCTTGTTTATTCTAATTGTAAGCTCTTTTGTTATGAGTTGTTCAGCCATCATCTTTATCTTTACTATACTTATGCCTGAATGTGCATTTAGGTGATTTTCAAGTTGATTAATAGCTAATAGCTATCATCCTATTGGTTTATTAATGCTATTTGATTTATAAGTACCATCCTTGTCAGGATTTAGCCATTTATATGCATCTGTTTTCTATGTAAGTCTGCCAGCTTGATGAGTTCTCCATCCTTGCACCTTATTGTCAAACTACTGAACAAGTTGTAACTAAAAGCCTTGTGATTGAGTGAGCTTCATGCATGTCTAGAGAGTGGGAGGTTATATAGGTCACCTGACTCAATCCATATCAGAAAACCCTAAAAACATTTTAAGTTACCAGGCATCCTCGAGCTACAACCTAGAGGAGTTTCCTGGATCTATAACAAAGTGGCGTCGTTGCCGGGGAGAGGAGATTGAAGCTCAGCTTCCCTGGGAGATGACATAGAGCCATGCTTTGATGATAGAAAAATCCTGGACATTATTATGGTTGTAATCATCTATCTGGTGACTCCATTGATATAAGGTGGCTTTAAGAAGACCAAGTACCAGAGCAAATCCAAAGGGGCCACTAGCAACACCTGTTTCAGATCCAGAAGAAATTTTGAGGAAAGCTAGGGCTTTACTAAGACAGACCAGCAGTACTACACAAAAATCTACATCAGGTATTTCAAGAAATATTTTTGCTATTATTTCTTCTAATGAAAATCTTAATTCCCATGAATTTTTAGATACATCAAAAAATTTTAGGGTCTAGGCATCTTTAAGCACGGTTGCTTGTAAAGATCTCATCCCTGGTGACTCCATGAAAGACGAATTCAGTAGCAACTCCACAATATTAAGATTTCAAAAGCATTTTTCTGCTCTTTTGGCTCGAAGGTTTGCACCTCTTGACTTCTCTTCCATTCCTGGTTTCCCACATCTAGTACCTAATATATCCGTATGTGGATATTTTTTACCTGTCTTCAAGGAGAAGGAAGAAGACAATCCTACAAAACACCTCCTCAAGTTTCACGAATGCATGGGTATACTAGATCAGTGGCATAAAGATGTTTGTATGAAGATGTTCATGTATTCATTATATGGTGATGCACGTTAGTGGTATTTTTCTTTACCTCCTTCAAACATTTCATCATTGAAAGATTTTCATTGAGCATTCACTAAGCACTGTAAAAGGTACTATTCATATGAGTTTGCATTTGATAATTGTTGTGAAGAATATAAGTTGCATTCTCAAGATGAAAAGGTAAATAAAGAAGAATATCTCCCTCAAGAGCTAACTCATCTCTCTTATGATCTTCACAATGAGGTACTTTCCCATAAACATAAACTAGAAATGAATTATAAAGGAGTTGAAGGTTTTCCTACCACCATTAAATCCGATTGTGGTGAATCTGAGGAATTGATTTCTTTAACTACACATGGAAATGATTAGCTTTCTATTGGTCAAATGATCATTGAAATCAATCAGGTTAGCTCACAGTTTCCATATTTGCAAATCAAGGAAAGTTGGAGTAACCAAGAGGAACAAGATTTCCAGGGACTATCTAATCTCCAGCTGGAACATCAGGAATATCTTCCTTCTCCTTATGAACATGTTGCTTCAAATCATGACAAGGAACTAGGTAACATTTTTCCAGATCTGTTTCAAAATTCTATTGTTGATACTCCTATACAAGAGCCTTCATCTCTGTCATTAGGATCTTATCTTGATACTCCTATATTCAATGAACATAGTGATGAGGAAGAAGAGGTTAAAATTTGTGAAGACTTATTGTTTACGCAAAATTCATCTAGTTCTTCTTTTTAGTAGAGAGATGATAAAAAAGGTGTGAATGCTGTGATAGATGCTTGTTACGAATCTATTGCTCAAAAGTCTAATACAGATCTTTTTAGTTTTGGTATATCCTACAAAGATATTATTGTGGAAGAGGAAATTGTTAGTTGTGATAAGCCAGCCTATCATCATGATGAATTTAGAATATGTGAAGGGGAGCAGAAAGATTCAGATCAACTGTTGAGCTTGCATTTTGATCAGACAAAGGTTGAGCAGTCCACATTCAACATTGACATTAGTGAAGGAAAAGATCAACAACATAAAAAGGTATTTCCTGTTGGTTTTTATGATCCTGTTGCTGACTATATAGAACTTATAAGCAGTGTAGATATCAAAAAAAAATTGTTAGATGATGGCTCGTTCCGTCACCCTTCAAAACTACATTGCTACATGCTAGGGTTTCATTTATTTTTTGGGTCAAGATCAAGGATAAGTTCAGCAGATCAGCTTCTGACTTGGCTTCATTGGAAGCATGATGTCACATGATAAGAAGGATCTACTGATTAGAATTAGGAGTAGGAGTAGATAGGAAAATAATCTCTTAATATGAGCAGCTAGGTCATTTTCAGTTGTTTTCATGAATAAGTAGAGAAGGCTATAGGCAGGGTGCAGCGGATCAGTTATAGAAGATAAATGACTCCATGCCCAATGGAACACTAGAAGATAGCTTTAATTATTATTTTTCAGGAAAGGCATTTTGGTCTAGGGTTCTTGGGACCTCACAGGGAGGTTCCCATCCCCAAGTAGGAGCCATATGTTATCTCCCAAAATAAATTGATTTTGATAGTATGAAGAATTTAACTCATGCGATAAAAGATATGAATATCATTGACAGTTTGAAAGCCTCTATTTTTTTATTTGGGTAAAAATTTCGCAAGTTGTAGCTTTCGATGGCTTGGGAGAGGATCATAACGTCTCATTAGCCACCAAAAAATGGAAGATAAATAACGGGTGGAAAACCCCTTCAGCGGTTATGCATATTTCTAAACTTTTTTACTACCATTGGAACATTTTTAAACAGTGATCGGAGGTGTAGTCCTATGTATTGCTGACGTTTCGAAGTTTTAGTTCAGTGTAGCGCCACCACTATGGAGAATATAGTGATTGAAAGTTGTGATGGTTAGTAGTTTGGAGTTTCGATCACCGACATTTCAGAGTTTTAGTTCATTGCGGCACCACCACTGTGGAGAATATAGTGACTAAAAGTTCCAATGGTTAGTAATTTGGAGTTCTGATTGCTGACGTTTCGGAGTTTTAGTTCACTGCGGTGTCGCCACTGCGAAGAATATAGTGATTGAAAGTTCTGATGGTTAGTAGTTTGGAGTTTTTATCACCAACATTTCAGAGATTTAGTCCTCTATGTCGCCACCACTATGGAGGGTCTAGTGGTTTGAAGTTTCGACACACTAGTGGCTTGATGTTCTGATCGTCGATCATTAGTGGTTTGACATGTCGACACTGCAGCAGCATTTTGGTCTTAGGTGCCGATGGGCTAGAGCAAAGAGCTTCCAATCACCGATGGGTTAGAGGAAATAGATTTCGATTTCCGATGCTTAGAACTTAGTGATTTGAAATGCCGACACTACGGTAGTGCTCAGGTATAAGGCACCAATGGGTTAGAGGAAACAACTTCTGATCATCGATGCTGAGAAGATTAGTTGCTGGAACCTCCAACACTATGGAAGCATTCATCTTTGAGGTTCTGATGCATTAGTGAGTACAACTTCCGATCGTCGACAAGCTAGCAATTGAAAGCTCCAATACATTCATTCTTGGGGTTTCTATCGCCGATGCTGATGATATTAGTCATTTGAGGTGCCGACACTATGACAACATTGAGGCTTGGGGCATCAATGTGCTAGAAGACAGAGCTTTCGATCAGTGACTGCAGCAGCAAGGTAGAAAATCTGGTGGATTAAATAGGAAAGGTCACTTCAGTTAAACACCAAGACACTGGCTGTTGGCGGAAATTTCACACTGAACCAGCAGTGGTGATTATCAGTGACCACTTCAGTTATTAAAAGTTCACTTAGTGAACTAGATCTTCACAATATATAGACAAATAGTTAGCAAGGGTTTGAATCCCTAATCTGAAAAAACTATCACTTTCAAGTATTTTTGGTGTAAACAGATCGGATTTTTAGGATCTATCTTTTTTGTAGAAGGCTATAAAGCCCATGATTGATTTTATAATAAACGTTCGACTTCGGGGATTCGTAATCCTATTCTATTGTCAAGCGTCTCATCTTGTTTATTCTAATTGTAAGCTCTTTTGTTATGAGTTGTTCAGCCATAATCTTTATCTTTACTGTACTTATGCTTGAATGTGCATTTACATGATTTTCAAGTTGATTAATAGCTAATAGCTATCATCCTATTGGTTTATTAATGCTATTTGATTTATAAGTACCATCCTTGTCAGGAATTAGCCATTTATATGCATCTGTTTTGTATGTAAGTCTACCAGCTTGATGAGTTCTCCATCCCTGCACCTTATTGTCAAACTACTGAACAAGTTGTAACTAAAATCCTTGTGATTGAGTGAGCTTCATGCATGTATAGAGAGTGGGAGGTTATATAGGTCACCTGACTTGATCCATATCAGAAAACCCTAAAAACATTTTAAGTTACCAGGCATCCTTGAGCTACAACCTAGAGGAGTTTCCTGGAGCAATAACACTACCAGAAAATCATCTACATATCCATGCTAGTGACTAAGGAATCTAACAACATATACATGTGAAATCAAAACAACAGATATGTGGGACAGAAATCAGCTTTGCATTAATAATGTATGAATCTTAGAACCATTTCCTTAGTGTCGAAAACCTCCTCCATGAGACAAACACTTCATCCACATAAGATCCAACTTTGCTCTCTATGCTCTCCAATGATTTGGACTAGGTAGTCAATTCAACAACATAATAATACCTCCATAGTTCTCCCCCTCAACTATGGATATGAGCTTGTATTTATAAAGCTCAATGGATAGGGATAGTTGAGAGAATTGTGGATGAGGTGGCTCTAAGATCCTACCAAGGGGGATCTCAAGCTGAAACTAACCCACATTGATAGGGATAAGGGAGGACACAAGGCTCAAGATCTAGAAGCCTCAAGAAACTTCTCTTTTTCCCATTTTACCCAGGGTACCACTTTTGTTCCCTTATGACAGAGCGGTTTAGGTGAGAACCACTTTAATAACAAAGCCTATAGGTGGTGGCACCACTTCTCTATAACAGGATATAGGTAGTGCTGAGCAAGGTATCTCTCATCAACCAAAGGGTAAGCGCGGAGATAGGTTTTTTCAAGTAGAATTGACAAACATAGCAAGTTTCCACTCCAAGTGTTGGGATTAAGGAAAAACATAGGGATTAAGGATCTCATCACATGATGGTGACAGGATTTAGGTATAAAAATTTGGCCAATGGGAGAAGAAGGGATTCCATTATTTTGATGTTATTATATTTTTTCAAAATTGATCAAACTGTTAGGATTAATTAATCCTCCTTTGTCCAATATGATCTATTTGGTCAGTTTTCCTAACTTAGGAAGTTATTATTACTGTACTAGAGTATGGGAGACACACCTAGGGGTTATCTTCCACTTACTACATGTTCATGCATGATTTTATGTGCCTCTGGGACCAATCCCTACATTATAGGAGCCCACTCTGAGTGCCACTAGCAGTCACCTTCAATTGGTTGTAGTAAGTAAGTAGTTATGTTGAGTTATCCTCGAGTTAGTTTTAGTTAGATTACTATCAGTTATCCTTGTGCCAGTTTTGCATGCATGCAAGGAAAGTGGCACCTTTTGTCCACCTACCTCATAGGTTAACTTATTGTAGATTGATATAGACATTCAGAGTTAGATTAGTGAGTTCCAATTGTTGTTTTTCCACACTAAGTGAGCTAAAGGGTCAGTTAGAGTTGGTATAGTCGAATCCTATCCATAGTATTCAAATTCTATTTATTGTATAATCATTGTAATATTCATTAATGAATGAAGATTAATGTTGTGATTATATGAGCAATTCTTGTCCAATTTATCTAAAATTTGTGTCATAAATTATTTGCTCAGTGTACATTCATCTTGATTATTCCACTACATAATTCATTTCCAATCACTCTCATCATAGCATGTAGATCTATGGTTCTCAGATTTAACATGGTATTAGAGCCTTTTTCAGGCTAAAACTCAAACCTCAGAAACCTCCATGCTTGTACCAGAAGCAGCTGAGTTTCCACATAATTCCTGGAATCATTGCATTTATCCCTCTGGATTTTGTCTAGAGAATTCTATCCAGGAGTGAATGACTCTGAAAAAGTGCACATGTTAAGGTGGAAGGGTTTGAACTGACATATTATTGTGAAATGAATTGTTTTGCGGTTATTTTTTGCAAGTACATACGTAGCTTTTAAATATTTGACTGATCATCATATAGTGAAATGGAGAATTATTCTACTCTTACACCTAGAATCCTTACACCCTTCAATTACATTGATTGGAGAGTAGATATGCAGATAGCCTTCGGCAACAAGGGACTATATAGGATAACAATGGGAAGAGAAGCTAAGCCCCATCAATATGTTGAGAAATCCAAGTTTCTAAACTGGCTAGATGAATCATTTGGCTTCATGATCATCCACATCTCCAGGGATATTTTGTTCCACCCTGAGGGACTCATAACTCCAAAAAAAGTATGGGACAATATTGAATCTTTTTTTGGCAAACAAGATAAGATTATAGGCCATATTTTGGAGAATGAACTCATTTCACTACATCCTATCATTTTCGAGACTATTCAACAATTCTTTTCGAAATACAAATCCCTAGTACTGCAATGAAAGCAATGTGGGATAGAGAGGAAGGATGAGCAGCTTGTGATGTCAATTCTAAGCAAGCTTGGCTTAGAATTATCATTCGTTGTTTCTACTTTTCATTCTAGAAGAGTTTCCATTCCAAATTGGAAAATTCTTTCTCTAGATGCTTTTATAGAGTCTTTGATCCAAGAGCAAGACATATTGATTCAAATGGGAGTGCTTCAAACCTCCAATAATCAAGCACTCTTAGTTGGAGACTTTAGCAATGCACAAGAAAGAGGGAAGAAAAAAGGGAAGGAGCCCAAAAATACTGATTCGAATCCAAAAGAGATTCAAAAATCTTCCGATGGAGCCTTGGGATCCAAGAAGAAGAACAAATTTGAGAATAATCGATGCTCTATTTCATGAGAGGCTTTCATCCAGAATGTCATTGTATGAAGAATACCATTAATAAAATGGAAAAAATTCTTGAGTAACATAATATTTCTATCCCTAAAGGCACAATGAATACTGAATTTGGAGAAGAGACTAAAGATCATGATGAGAGATGATGTGCAATGAAGGCTAGTTGTCCAAAATCACATGCCCTCCCCATTGATTCAGGAGCCTCCAATCATATTGTTGCATATAGAGAATCATTCTCTTCATTACAAACTATAGATGGTACGACTATTAACATGGGTGATGATACCCAAATTCGAGCTGAAGGAAAGGGTTTTATCAAGTTAAAACATGGAGTGTTCAGAAATGTACTCTATGTGTCAACTTTAGATGCAACTTTGTTATTTGTATACTAGATGACACATATTTGCTCACCAAAGCAAGTAGTATTTGTCCCTGACTCAGTGGGGATCATAGATATCTCAACTGGGAAGATTATATCGAAGGGTGTTGCAAACCATGCATACAAGGCATATGAATTCTCACACTTTCTACCATACTCAGATCCAGTACAACTTCAGCAGCCATTCAAAAGGGGAGGTAAAAAACATTCTACATACACCATTTATTAATGATGCATTTTCTAAAGTTTCAAATTTATAAGGTGAGGAACAAGATCAACATGATCTTGATATTGAGATTGAACCTCAAGAGGATCTAGATCCAGATCCAACTCCTATTCCAAATCAAAATCCTAAATGGGCCCAAAATCTCATTGAAGCAATTGGGAATGTTGTTGGGGATCCAAATGACAAAAGAAGAACGAGGTCCTAGTATCAGAATGAACATGTTGTGCTCTCTTATTCATTTTCACTTTATTTAGTGAGGTGTAACAAGATTCCTTGGAGATGCTACTTGATGGTGAAGATTGATCCACAAATCGGTCCACTGAAGAACAAATTGGATCAAGTCATTATTCCTCTAGAAAGAAGAGACAAAGGAAATACTCCTTCTCCCATCTATCATTAAATTGGAAGAAGATGGAAAATTTCATGTGCATAATCCTAGGATGCTGATGCATAGAAGAAAAAAGATTCTACATTATTGCTCCACAGAGTTATAGAGTGCAGCAATTTTTTCTGAAGTTTTTGCTCAAAGAGAATTTTTTTATCCAAGTATGGAAGCTTGTTTCTTGATAACCTGCTTATCTTGAGGGGGGGGAGGGGGGGGGGGGGCGGGGGTGGAGGGTGGTTTTCCATGAGGTTTTACCCATTTTCCTTATTTTATTAAGTAGTATTTTATTTCATTTAGATTGTATGGGTGACTTTTGGCCTAGTTTCCAGGTCCCAAGTTATCCAAAGTTAGGATTAGGGGGGGGGGTGTTAGGATTAATTAATCCTCCTTTGTCCATTATAGTCTATTTGGTCATTTTTACTAACTTAGGAAGTTATTATCATTGTACTAGAGTATGGAGGAAACACCTAGGGGTTATCTTCCACTTACTACATCTTCATGCATGAGTTTATGTGCCTTTGGGACCAATACCTACATTATAGGATCCTACTATGAGTGCCACCGGCAGTCACTTTCATTTGGATGTTGTAGGTAAGCAGTTATGCTGAGTTGCGTTGTTTTTTTGAAAAAAATTGTGGAACCTAGCTCAGTTGATGTTTATACTTTGAATTGTTTCAAATTCTTCTTAACTAAATCTAAGGTTTGAAATCAAGAAGCCATAACTTGGCCTTGCTAGAAATAGATCTAAACATTGGATTTATTATAAATTATTATGTTTATTTCTGTAGAAGCTTATTTTCTATTATTTGTTCAAACCCTAACTAGTTTTTATTGAGCTATGGAGAATTTTTTACCCCAAAACAAACTATTAGTTTATATATTCATATCTATGGATCCTTGTATTTAAAATACTTGGAACATGAAGAATATCGTGTTAATATAAAACTAGTTTAACAACTTAACTTCTACTAATTTACAGATTCCTTTTCTTTAGAAATAATAAAACTCTGTAGTTGATAGCCTATTCATAAGCACATTTCACATAGGAAATACAGATAGGAAAAAAAACAGAAAAGTAGTTTCTCTAACAACTTCCATATCTAGAGTACCTAACATATCCAATAATTTTATTTAAAGTTACTAAGCATATTCTGTTAAAAGTACAGATGCAGAATTAAACAACAGTGGAACCTAGATAATAGGAAGAAAGGGACAAACACCCAGAGGAGACTGTTCCACCCAAATTTCTCCTAAAGCATCCAAATTACTTGCTTAGGACCCATGGTCCTATTCATTGAACCATTAGGACTAATATCTCTGCCACACATAAAATCTTACTGCAACTTAGCACTCAGTAGCAGAGTTAACTCAACAAATCACTTTAGCTATCCCCTCATCAAATTCCTTGTGTGACTAACTTTTTAGTTTGCAGTAGTCACAAGGTTCATTCACTTAGAAATCAGAATGAGTGGTGAGACTCCTACTCAATTTGATGGTATATATAAGTTTAATTAGGTATTTGGGTCAGTTTTGGAATTAAATGAGCCACCAGCTCAGTTCCCCCCTCTTAGGGAACATGGCCACATTTTTAGGGATTATGCTTCCTACAATAGCTAGAAAGTGAATGCTAGTGCTGCCACTTGTCAACCAGCCTTCTATAGCTTCTCATTCCTCCTAGTGGGTTAGTGAGCACTCATTTAACCGTCTCTCTTGGATAGGTGCGTCCTTTAATTTAATTACTAAAATAAATAATTCTTTAATTACAGTCATTCTTGACCAACTTGGTCATAAAAATTTACAATAAATTTAGCATAATGTTTTTCTAAAATAAATAATAAATATTTATTTTTTAGTTCTTGGTATGTTACAAACAACCCCCTTAAGCTCAACATCGTACTCGATGTTGCTTAAGTTATTCTGAGTCTTCTTGGAATAGAGCCAGATATGCCACCCACATATCGCTCTCTAATTATTGAGTTGCTTCATTTGGAATGAGGTATTTCTATTGCACCTTTAGCACATGAGTAGCATCATGTACATAATTTTTCAATATAGAAACATAAAATACATTATGTATTCTAAGATTAGGTGGCAAGGCTAACTGATATGTGGCACTGGCCCCATTTTTTCAATATTTTGAATGGTCCGCAATACCTAGGTGCTAATTTAGCACAAATCCCTAGTTTAAAGGATCTCTTTCTGGATTTTACCTTAACAAACACATGCTCACCTACTTGGAATTCCTTTGGAGTTCTTTTAAGGCCAGCATGACTCTTTTGTCTTCCTTAAGCAGTTTTCAAATTGCTTTGTACCTATTTCACTGTTAGTTCCAGTTCTTTTAACACGTCAGGTCCTAACATCAAACGGTCAACTGGATTACTCCATGTAATAGGAGTGTTACATTTTCTACCATATAATATTTAAAAAGTACTAAGCTTTGTTGAAGCTTGATAATGGTTAGTATAAGCAAATTCAACTAAGTGCAAATAGTCTTCCCACTTCTTGGGATAGTCTCTAACATACATTCGTAACATATCTTATAGTACTTGATTGGATCTTTCTATTTGTCCCTCTATTTGCAGATGATAAACAATACTGAAACTCAATTTAGTATCTAGCCCTTTGAATAAAGATTTCCAAAAATTATCAGTAAATTTAGGATCTCTGTCAGACATTATTCCCTTTGTAATTCCATGCAAATGAAAGTTTTCTTTCATAAATATGTCAAGAATGTGTTGAGGCCTAGAAAATCGCAGGCGACAACAGTAAAGGATTCTCCCCAATCAACGTTCCCAACTAGCTCATTGACTGTTTGGTGTAGGGAATCCGTCTGGTTTGCGGTCCGGCTACCGTAGGTCAAGGTAACAAAAACAAAGGGTTTTACCGGTTGCGGCCCGGTCCACCGAGTTTTTGTAATTTTGACTTAATGTATGCAATGCAAATGCCTAACTAACAATGCAGGGTGATAAAGATGCAAGGAACTACACAATGTGATGCACAGGTTCTTACCTCTCGTCTTAGGCTCACAAACATCTAAATCACATATGTAGCCATGAAGTAAATCAATTAACTATCTTATCACCTATCTATCTATCCCCGGGGAGCCAAAAGAATAATTATTTGTGAGTAATGTGTAATTTCCATGTATGATAAACAGAAATTATAGATAGCTGATATTCATATTTACAACACATGAATGAGAAAAATATTCTCACAATCAGATAGCTAATTGTTATATAAGCAACAAACATTACTCTTGGTGAACTTTCCACAAAAATAAATTGGAAATCATTCAACAAGACATAGGTCATAAAGTTAGAATGATCTCATGATTCATGGACACAAGCTGAAAAATAAAGTAGTTCATCTTTCCGCCATCCATTGCATAACATTAGGAAATTTCACATCTCTTTCTCCAACAGGAAAACTGTAATTTTTTATTGCAAAAGGAAATAGTTCTTCTTACAATATGTCCTCCAGTCTTACTGGGGAAAAAGCCCCCTTTTTCTCTTCTTAGTCTATTACATTTATACAAAAAGAGTGAAATGGTTGGGCTACCCAAAGTAGCCTTTGGGCTTCCCAACCTTTCATTTTCCCAACATTTTACTTTTTCAAACATCTTTACAAAATATTACAAAATGCAAAGGTGACCCATCCCTTACGAAGAGGGCCCCGCTTGGATTTCTAGGAACTTCTTCCACGCTGCAGCCTCACTAGCGATGCCTTCAAAAGTTCTAGGCTCCAAAAACTGAATATTTATCTCAAATTTCTAAGCTTGATTCTTAATATCCTCGATCCTTGCTAGGCTCAAACGAAGCTGATCTTCCAAAAATTCTACACTAATGGCTGGGTGGCCCACTTCATTCTTCAAAACTAGGTCATCAATGGCCTTGATTTGTTGCGTTCTGGCCTCTGTATCCTGATATCTACTCTGCAATATTTCTATGAAGGTTTCATAGTCCAGGAACTCATCAAGCTTATGTTCAACGTCTTTTTGACACTGGTTGAATGTATTAAGGAGCCTCCTGAAGTAGTCTGAGCAGGCTCCCTACGTCCTTTTGACGGTCTTCTTGAAGTCTTCCGTGGTGCTGATAGTGAACTCTACTAGGTCATGATCTCTTTTTAGGGCTTGATGGTCTTTGGCTGGTTACTCTGCTGGAGTCTCTGCATTGTTCTCCAGCATTTCCATTCTGGCATTCAAAACTTCAAGAACATCCCGGGATCTGTTGACGAAGTAGGAGGAGGTCTCCATGATTTCCCCTAACTGGCTGTCAATCTGAAGGACCTTACACCTTTCCTCCTCTAGAGCAATCTGCAGCTGGAGCATTCTAGATTTCTGGGCCAAGATATGTTCTTTGAATGGCTGGAGCAATGAAGAGATCTGTTCTTGATGTTCCTTTCTCAGATCTTGGGAGTGCATATCATTGGCTGTCAAGATGATCTTCTGCTGTTCTTCTAGCTCCTCCACCTTTGCCAGTAACTGCTCCTTCTCCTTCTTCAACTCCTGATCTTCTGCTTGCACTTGCTCAAGGTGTTCTTGTGTAGTCTCCTGAGCATGTCTCTCTTCATGTAGGGCTTGCAATTCAGCTTCAACAGTCTTCATCTCCCTCTGTAAGTGTTCAAATTTCTGCTTTAACCTGTTTCCTTCCTCTCTCTCTCTCTTCAGGGTATCCTTCAGCTGAGCAGAAGATTTCTTCTATGACTCCAGTTCAGTCATCACCTTGTGTATGTTATCCTCTGAGGCATGTAGTATTGCAGTCCCGGCCATCAGGGTAAGCCTTGATCTAAGTCTGTCCCTAGCATAACAGCCGTATCTGATATCATTTTGTCAGCCATTCCTTTTGCTTCTACCTTCCTTTCTATGCTCTTCATTATTCTCTTAGTGGCCCTATCATAATAAACAGTATTGAAGTCAGGGAATTCTTCTCCCTTTTTCTGGACAAAAGGGACCAACGTGAGTGAGGGGACTGTGGGTGTGCTGGCAGCAGGTGTTTGAGAGGTTTGAACCTCGGGGTTTTCCTCCTCCCGGGTCTGTCCTGCTACTGTTTCAGAAGCTGACTACGGTATCAACTTTATTCTTTCAGCTTCCTACTCGCAGAGCTCCTCATCGAGCTTCCTTTTTGCTTCCTTAGCTACTTCTTCTGTTTCTTTGGCTACTTCTTTTGCTTTCTCAACTGCTTCTTGGGAAGCTTTTCTTTTCTCTTCTTCTTCCATATGCAACCATTCTGCAGCCTCCTTTTCCAACCTCTGGGCTTCTTCATTTCTCCTTTTATCCTCTTCTTCAGCCCTTTTCTGTTCATCCCCCTTTCCACCTTTGGTGGTAATATTTTTCTTAAATCTTCTGTTCAGTGCCATCATGTTAGGGGCATTTCGAAAGACAAATTCTTCCTTATCAAAGTGGTGAGTATACTGAAAATGTACTTCGTGTTCTTTACAATGCTCCACCACTTTACCGTGAGTATCATTCCTTCGGAAAGGCATCTCACCAAAATGGAACTTCCCCAATTCCTCTATGAATTCAGCAGCTTGTTTCACCCTGGTGAATTTGTAGCTACCTAGCTTGAATGGTGACGGACGGTATGCGGTCTTGTTGTGTTCGAACAAGAAACTACCTATTCCATCAATGAACACCTTCCTGACTACCTCTTTATGGACTATATAATCCGTTGCATATTTGGGCTGCAGTGAAGGTGTCTTTGATCCTCCAAACATTCTGAAATACATGCCATTGTTAGTCAAGAAATAGTCTGCATGTTCTTCTATTACCTGCATGGAACCTTCTGACATACAATCACATTCCTTCCTAAAAATCAGCATGTAGAGTGGCATAATGAAGTGCTCACAGACCTCTCTGTAATGGCTATGGTACTGGTGAGCCCACAATGGTCCATAAGCGGCATACACAGGCATTCTTTCCCTATCCCAGATGCACTTGATACCGGGGAAGGGATGGTTACACAATATGCAATCTATCAATATTGAACTCATGTAAAATTCAGACCTTTTCTGAGCTTATCCTCCCAAGGCTGTGGCCAAGCAAGAGGAAAGACTGCTTGATATAAGGCTAGCCCAATTGAAGACTGTTCCTTGGGTTGCCACATGAAAGATAATAGGTATCCATTCAAGCTTGAAGAGTCTTCCATGAGCTCTCCCAAAGATCCTATTAAGCATCAGAGCTATAAACCTGTAGGGAGCCCTCAAGCTCGCTGTATCATACTCACCGGTATGTCTATATCAGTAAAGCTTTCCCTGCAAGAGCATTTTCTTAAGAGTTTCCACCAGGTCCATTCTCATGCTGTCCAGCCAATCGTCAGATAAGAAAACCTGGGCTTCTGGGAGGTGATAGGCCAACGCCACATATCCAGGGCTAAATGCAGCATAGCCCTGTCCTTCAATGTTTCCTATGATCATTGTGGTTGTATCTACTTGGGGCAAAATCCAGCCAATTACCTCAGAGCATGGGAACAGCTCTGGTCTGGTGGCAACTTTCATAATGGAAGATTTCTCTATGTTAGCATAGAGAGGTTCTTCTTCGAGGCCCATGTCGGGAACCTCCCTACGGGAAATTAATCTATATATTTCACCCCTTTTGTACTCGGGTTCAACACCAGAAACACATTGAGTGTCTTCATATATGTATTCAGTCTTTGTTTCAGCTTCTGCTTCTGGCACTTCTTCCACCATTGGGGCCTTCTTCTTTTGTCTTTTGGACATGGTGGACTCGAATTCTTCCTGCCATATATAACATTGTAACAGTGAGAAATTCAAGGTGCATACATTTATATGACAGTGTGCAGCATTTTATTCTTTCTATGTATACCATGACAACAACTAGTCGATGAAACTAAGATATAAGCTTGCATAACCTGACTGACCAAATGCACACTATTTAGTGCTCTTGTTTATATCTTAGCATGATGTAAAACATTGCTGTATGATGTTAAATCATTCCATCAACCATGTTCTAGACTGCAACAACTACATCCATATGCAAAGTGCCATTTTCATGTGTTTAATGTGATAGCAAGTAGAGAAACAAATGCCCAAAAATGCCCTGACCATCAGAACCATTAAAATACAAGACGCAGTGCTCGGTAGTTTAGGCTATGTATATCAACAAAAGAGATAAACAAAGGTAGTCATATGCAGTATGACTGTGAGGGTCTCCTGAGTTTTATAATAACAAACATTTTAACAACCAATAGCCTAGCCGGACTAAAATCAACAAGGACTTGTGCAGTTTGCACGAGAAAACTTTACATTAAGCCGACTACACATTGCGGGTATTACTATCATTTTACTGCAAATGGTGGTTCGATTAGAACCACTATCCATGAGATTCCCATTTAACAAACTAAAACAATGCATATCCCCTCTAACTGGCTAGGGTTTTAAATGACTGAGCAAAAAAAGGGCCGTGCAGGATGGCGTGAGCAACACAGGCTGGGGTTTGAGCGGTGCGGGTAAAATAAGGGCCGTAACTGCGGTGAGGACTAATAGGAACTTTAAGAAAAACACCCATAGCCCCCCCCTCCTGCACAATCATTACCACCCGGGGCAGCTTGGTGTAGATGACGCAACGGCCGTCTGCACCAAGCCCCCATTGGTAACGCGTGGGGCTTGCAAACAGAGGCCGTGGGCCAAGATAATAAATTTGTGGGTTAAAAACACCCCCGCTGATAGTCCATATTAAAACTCCCCCTACTTATATAGGCATGAAAAACAATGGAACCGGAACCCTACCGGGGCAAACAAACCACCGCAATCCAAAATGACCACATAAAACCCTACCGAATGTCACAACAGAATGGGAACAGGTGAATAGAACCTACCTGGCATGGATGCGCAGCCGACATGGAGATAATTGCCGAACACGGTGAAGACACCTGGACCGAAAGTACTGCAAACGGAGAATGGGCGAACGCGGCAGATAACGACAGAGCACACTAGTCGACAATATTGAAATGATAAACAAACCCCATGACCCGCTCATATATATACAAAGTCAACATGGCAGATGAAACTATACACCAGACGTCAAGGAGCTTGGATCGGAGGGAGAAAGTGAAATTCCCTCCGCAACGACGGACGGCTCAATAATAAAATCATCTGTAACAGCAGAAATGTATGGCGAGAAAAAATATCGGACGTCGGCAGTAAAGCTGATCGAAAGACAAACGAAACCTCCTCCGCAACGGTGAACAGGTAAGGTGAAACAAAAACCAATGATCGGACGTCGAGTGGCTTTTAGGATCGGGGGATGAAAGCCAACTTCTACCCGCAATGATGGAAACTCTAACCGTGGGACCATCCACAACTATGGGACCCAATGACTTCAAACAATAAAGGATCGGGGGGAAAAGAAATGACTTTCCTTCCGCAACGGCGAGAGAAATAAACGATAAAGCCTCTGCTTCAAACCAATACTCCACCGATATTAAAACACATTTATCGGAAAGGAAATGAAAACCAAAATCTCAAACTCATCCACAACGGCGGAAAGTAAATGCAGATACCATCCGCAACGGCGGACAAGGAAATAATCATACCTTCTGACGCAGAACCAAAAGTCACCCGCAATGACGGAAAACGACAAGGCAAAAAACCTCCGCAACGGCGGGAAAGTCAATTGAACAAACTTCCAATTCAAAGTGGCTTCAAAGGTAATCAAAGATAATGATAAGGCTTGATAAAAATGTAACTTTTCAGCACTAGAGAGAAATTCAACAGGTGATAAACCACTTCAAACATAAGCAACTCTTTCGAAAAATTCTCAGACCAAATCAAAGAGGAAGCGAAAATACTAAGCAAAAAGGAGGGTCCTAAATTTTTTTGGAATTTTGGGAAATTGTTGCAGCTGCAACAATTGGCGACTACCTGGTGAACCCCAGATCTTTGAATTAACTCCTTCCCAGCGTGAGACTATCTAAATAAATTTTGAAATCTTCTAGATGCTTGTATTCCTAAGCAAGCCAAATAATGCATTTAAATTATTTAAAGAAGTCCATTCTTTTGGGAGATGGTAACATCAGAAGTGTTTCCAGTCTGAATAACTCTTTTGAGGCCAAATAATTGAGGTTTATTTTTCCTGTCCTTAGGTAGTTTACAGCTTGGACACCACAGGATTTTAACGGAGGGTAACATTATTATCCTTTTGTTCTTCATTCCCATGCCAACTTCACTTTTGTGCCTTTTGAACTTTAGTTCTTTTGATATGAGTCCTCCTGCAGGCCTTTTCTTACTAAATTTTAATTCAGGATCCTCTATCCCATAGTGTCCTTTTGTGTGAACAATGCACTTCATATTTCAGTCCACGGACGGAGAGGATCTTGTGGCCATTTAGTACTTCATGCTTTGATATTTTCTTTGATAGGTATTGTTTCTCTTTAAGGAGTTTTGACTCTTGATGGCTTGCTTATTTCTTTTCTGAAAATGTGACATGGGGTCATTTATATATGATATACTATCTTACTTTGCTTCCTTTCCATGAGTCTTTTGTTGTCACCCCCTTGTGTATTTAAGATATGAAATGGATGGCCCCTTGAAATATTATTCCAGACCTCTTTCATCTCTGAGTTATTTACAGGGGTTAAGTAAGACTTCAATGAATGCTTTGCCAGCTAGGAACACTGCTACTAGAAGACATTCTATACTTTTGAAGCACAGTATTTTGCTCAAGATTTCAGTTAATAAAGAACTCTGATGTTTCCATTGCAACCAAAAGTTTGCCTCTTTATTCAAAACCAAAACAAAAGCTAGCAAAGCAGTAACTCAAAAGAAAACAATATTAAATCAATTAGCAAAAGAAAACAGCTTCAAGCATCAAAGAAAACAAACAATTTATTTATGTACAAAGAAAAGAAAGAAAAAATTTTCCCACTCCTGAAAAAACATTTTTTTTTAAATCTAGAGAGTTAAAGGGTGGGCTGGAAAACAGACATGGGATGTCTAACCATGGTCTAGCTGTGCTGTTTTTGAAACTGAACACATGTTCACAATTCTATAATCATCTTTTACAGCCTGAGGAATTTGAAGGAGCTCAAGCTGAGTGTCAGTCATATGACTAGCCTTTTTTGGAGTAAGATGTCTTAACTCAAACTCAGTCAGATAATTTCCCAGAACAGACTCAGCAGATTCATTTCCCTCTCCAAGCTTACTGACATTGTGCTTCATGTAGGGTACTCTTAATATCTTAATCAGGTTTGGGCTGCCCTTTTGAGGTAACCACAAATGAGACCAATTTGAAGCAAAATACCCATTCAATCTTGCTGTCCAATTTCGGTTCAGGATCATTTCATAGCCATCAGGTATGTCTGCTACTACAATATCAATGTAATGACATATCCTTTCATTTGCAAACAATCGAATCAGAACATTTTTCATCTCCCCCACTACTTTGACACTAGTCTTGTCTAGTTGAGTGACGTCCCAAAGAGTAGGTTTTAGCTTCCCATTAAGTTTTTTGCAAACTACTAGAGGCATAACATTCATCGATGATCCGGAGTCTACCAAGCAATTATGCACATTGTGATTCAGCATCTCTAGGGTCAAAAGGAAAGGTGGGGCATCAGTTTTCCTTGTCCTGATTAATTCGATCTTTTCTTCCACAGGTTGGTTTTTTGTAGGAATATCCTCTTTAAGTTTGTCATCTTTTTCTCCCTCATCATCGTCCATAGGTTTAGAAGGTTCAACAAGTGTCTCTGTTTCCTATTTGCAATTAGTGGCTTCAGGTGTGTCATCTTTAACCTTCGTAGCTACCTGTCTCCTGACATTTTCTTGCAAATTTTTAACCTTTGGAAGTATTGCATTGCCCTTAATTTCTAGGTTCTTATCTTTTGTGGCCAGAGGTGTATATTGAGATTTGAGGGAATCTTCCTCTATTTTGAAAAGTGAAACACCATTCCATAAGAGCATGGCCCTCATCATCTCCCTTCTCTATGGTCTGTTCTTTTCCTCCTTTTTCACCACTGTCTTTAGTCAATTTGGAGTCCATCAACTTATTCATTACTAAATACATTGAATTCAACCATTGAGGGCACTTCTTCTCAGAGTGAGGTTGCTGGTGAAAAGTATAGAAATTATCCCCCCTATCTCTGTTATATTTATTGAGGCCAAATTTGGGGAAGGGATATTCCATTGGTTATTATCCTCTCTTTTTGGATAGTAGGGTTTATAAGTTTTCTGAATGTCCCTTTCTTTTTCCAGGTCTATTATTTGGTTGTAAAGCTTTTGCATTGTTTTCATCATTCCCTCAATGTCATGTGAGTGCTCCTCTCTGGGTTTGGATGACACCATAACTCTTTTATCTGCAGTTTTCTCTCCAGGTAGATCAGGATAATCTTCTACAATTTCCCTCTCAGCCTCTACTCTTTCGGCCTCTTCATAAGTCTCTATCAATGTGGGTTTGGTTTTCATCTTGGAAAACATAGCCAGCTTAGGCCCTAGGGCTGATGTATAATACTCAATTAAGACCTTGTCTGAGGGTCTGTCAGCTTCAGAGAAGTTCTTTAGGTATATTGAAAATCGCTGAGTGAAAACATGTATTTTCTCATTCTTCTCTTTTCTTAACAAACCAAGACCTTTCATTAATCAGGCATGTGTTTTTTGGGTGGTGTATTTACTTCTGAAAACCTTCTCGAAGGTGTCCCAATCATGAATAGAATTTGCAGGTAAACTGAAGTACCAGGCTACTGCTGTTCCTTTAAGGGTGTGAGGAAACAATCTACAGACAACGTCTTCATACTCCCCAGCCCTTAATCCTTCTAGAGCCAAGTAAAAACTTTGCAAGTGGTCATCTACAACAATTCTTTCTTCGGGGTCAAACTTAGGTAATAGCTTGTCAAAGGCTTGAGGTAGGTTATGCAAAGGTGGTGTGAGGTTCAAAGGGGTTCTTGCTCTCCATGCAAGCAATGGGTTGAGCTGATTTACATTTATGCCAGCCATAAGCGCAGCTACGAGAACGAGAGTCTGAGCAAAGAACAATGTAGGATGAGAACAGGCTTTCTTGCTTCAAGTTATAACCAAAACCTATGAGTACCTGGGTCAGGATGAAAGCTTCAAATATCTGCTGGTAAGGTAATCCTGGGAAAAGTAATTTTCCACGGCCAGCCACGCATTGGCGGCCCTCCTTCTAGCACCAGAACTGTTGAGGCCTGGAAAATCACAGGCGACAACGGTAAAGGATTCTCCCCAATCAACGTTCCCAACTAGCCCATTGACTGTTTGGTGTAGGGAATCTGTCCGGTTTGCGGTCCAGCTACCGTAGGTCAAGGTAACAAAAACAAAGGGTTTTATCGGTTGCGGCCCAGTCCACCAAGTTTTTGTAATTTTGATTTAATGTATGCAATGAAAATGCCTAACTAACAATGCAGGGTGATAAAGATGCAAGGAACTACTCAATGTGATGTGCAGGTTCTTACCTCTCGTCTTAGGCTCACAAACATCTAAATCACATATGCAGCCATGAAGTAAATCAATTAACTATCTAATCACCTATCTATCTATCCCCGGGGAGCCAAAAGAATGATTATTTGTGAGTAATGTGTAATTTCCATGTATGATAAACAAAAATTACAGATAGCTGATATGCATATTTACAACACATGAATGAGAAAAATATTCTAACAATCATATAGCTAATTGTTATATAAGCAACATACATTACTCTTGGTGAAATTTCCACAAAAATAAATCAGAAATCATTCAACAAGACATAGGTCATAAAGTTAGAACGATCTCACGATTCATGGACACAAGCTGAAAAATAAAGTAGTTCAACTTTCCGCCATCCATTGCATAACATTAGGAAATTTCACATCTCTTTCTCCAACAGGAAAACTGTAATTTTTTATTGCAAAAGGAAATAGTTCTTCTTACAATATGTCCTCCAGTCTTACTGGGGAAAAAGCCCCCTTTTTCTCTTCTTAGTCTATTACATTTATACAAAAAGAGTGAAATGGTTGGGCTGCCCAAAGTAGCCTTTGGGCTTCCCAACCTTTCATTTTCCCAATGTTTTACTTTTTCAAACGTCTTTACAAAATATTACAAAATGCAAAGGTGACCCATCCCTTATGAAGAGGGCCCTGCTTGGCTTTATAGGAACTTCTTCCATGCTGTAGCCTCATTAGCGATGCCTTCAAAAGTGCTAGGCTCCAAAAACTGAATATTTATCTCAAATTTCTCTGCTTGATTCTTGGTAGCCTCGATCCTTGATGGGCTCAAACGAAGCTGATATTCCAAAAATTGTACACTAACGGCTGGGTGGCCCACTTCATTCTTCAAAACTAGGTCATCAATGGCCTTGATCTGGTGCGTTCTGGCCTCTGCATCCTGATATCTACTCTGCAATATTTCTATGAAGGTTTCATGGTCCGGGAACTCATCAAGCTTATGTTCAGCATCTGTCTGACACCGGTTGAATGTATTAAGGAGCCTCCTAAAGTATTCTGAGCATGCTCCCTGCGTCCTTTTGACGGTCTTCTTGAAGTCTTCCGTGGTGTTGACAACAAACTCTACTAGGTCATGATCTCTTTTTAGGGCTTGATGGTATTTGGCTGGTAGATCTACTGGAGTCTCTGCATTGTTCTCCAGCCTTGCCATTCTGGCATTCAAAACTTCAAGAACATCCTGGGATTTCTCGACGAAGTAGGAGGTCTCCATGATTTCCCCTAACTGGCTGTCAATCTAAAGGACCTTACACCTTTCCTCCTCTAGAGCAATCTGCAGCTGGAGCATTCTAGATTTCTGGGCCAAGATATGTTCTTTGAATGGCTGGAGCAATGAAGATATCTATTCCTGATGTTCCTTTCTCAGATCTTGGGAGTGCATATCATTGGCTGTCAAGATGATCTTCTGCTGTTCTTCTAGCTCCTCCACCTTTGCCAGTAACTGCTCCTTCTCCTTCTTCAACTCCTGATCTTTTGCTTGCACTTGCTCAAGGTGTTCTTGTGTAGTCTCCTGAGGCTGTCTCTCTTCATGTAGGGCCTGCAATTCAGCTTCAGCAGTCTTCATCTCCCTCTGTAAGTGTTCAAATTTCTACTTTAACCTATTTCCTTCCTCTCTCTCTCTCTCTCTCTTCAGGGTATCCTTCAGCTGAGTAGAATATTTCTTGTATGAATCCAGTTCAGTCATCACCTTGTCTATGTTATCCTCTGAGGCATGTAGTATTGCAGTCCCGGCCCTCAGGGTAAGCCTTGGATCTAGGTCTGTCCCTAGCATAAAAGCCGTATCTGTTATCATTTTTCCAGCCATTCCTTCTGCTTCTACCTTTCTTTCTGTCCTCTTCATTATTCTCTTGGTGGCCCTATCATAATAAACAGTATTGAAGTCAGGGACTTCTTCTCCCTTTTTCTGGACAAAAGTGACCAACGTGAGTGAGGGGACTATGGGTGTGCTGGCAGCAGGTGTTTGAGAGGTTTGAAGCTCGAGGTTTTCCTCCTCCTGGGTCTGTCCTGCTGTTGTTTCAGAAGCTAACTGCGGTATCAACTTTATTCTTTCAGCTTCTTGCTCACGGAGCTCCTCATCGAGCTTCCTTTTTGCTTCCTCAGCTTCTTCTTCTATTTCTTTGGCTGCTTCTTTTACTTTCTCAGCTGCTTCTTGGGCAGCTTTTCTTTTCTCTTCTTCTTCCATATGCAGCCATTCTGCAGCCTCCTTTTCCAACCTCTGGGCTTCTTCATTTCTCCTTTTAGCCCCTTCTTCAGCTCTTTTCTGTTTATCCCCCTTTCCACCTTTGGTGGTAATCTTTTTCTTAAATCTTCTGTTCAGTGCCGTCATGTTAGGGGCATTTCGAAAGACAGATTCTTCCTTATCAAAGTGGTAAGTATACTGAAAATGTACTTTGTGTTCTTTACAATGCTCCACCACTTTACCGTGAGTATCATTCCTTCGGAAAGGCATCTCACCAAAATGGAACTTCCCTAATTCCTCTATGAATTCAGCAGCGTGTTTCACCCTGGTGAATTTGTAGCTACCTAGCTTGAATGGTAAAGGAGGGTATGCGGTCTTCTTGTGTTCGAACAAGAAACTACCTATTCCGTCAATGAACACCTACCTGACTGCCTCTTTATGGACTATATAATCCGTTGCATATTTGGGCAGCAGTAAAGGTGTCTTTGATCCTCCAAACATTCTGAAATACATGCCATTGTCAGTCAAGAAATAGTCTGCATGTTCTTCTATTACCTGCATGGCACCTTCTGACATATAGTCACATTCCTTCCGGAAAATGAGCGTGTAGAGTGGCATAATGAAGTGCTCACATACCTCTCTGTAATGGCTATGGTACTGGTGAGCCCACAATGGTCTATAAGTGGCATACACAGGCATTCTTTCCCTGTCCCAGATGCACTTGAGACCGGGGAAGGGCTGGTTACACAATATGCAATCTATCAATATTGAACTCATGTAAAATTCAGACCTTTTCTGAGCTTCTCCTCCCAAGGCTACGGCCAAGCAAGAGGAAAGACTGCTTGATATAAGGTTGGCCCAATTGAAGACTGTTCCTTGGGTTGCCACATGAAAGATAATAGGTATCCATTCAAGCTTGAAGAGTCTGCCATGAGCTCTCCCAAAGATCCTATTAGGCATCAGAGCTATAAACCTATAGGGAGCCCTCAAAATCACTGTATCATACTCACTGGTTTGTCTATATCGGTAAAGATTTCCCTGCAAGAGAATTTTCTTAAGAGTTTCCACTAGGTCCATTCTGATGCTGTCCAGCCAATCGTCAGATAAGAAAACCTGGGCTTCTGGTAGGTGATAGGCCAATGCCACATATCCAGGGCTAAATGCAGCATAGCCCTGTCCTTCAATGTTTCCTATGATCATTGTGGTTGTATCTACTTGGGGCAAAATCCAGCCAATTACCTCAAAGCATGGGAACAGCTCTGGTTTGGTGGCAACTTTCATAATGGAAGATTTCTCTATGTTAGCATAGAGAGGTTCTTCTTAGAGGCCCATGTCGGGAAACTCCCTACGGGAAATTAATCTATATATTTCACCCCATTTGTACTCGGGTTCAACACCAGAAACACATTGAGTGTCTTCATATATGTATTCAGTCTTTGTTTCAGCTTCTGCTTCTGGCACTTCTTCCACCTCTGGGGCCTTCTTCTTTTGTCTTTTGGACATGGTGGACTCGAATTATTCCTGCCATATATAACATTGTAACATTGATAAATTCAAGGTGCATACATTTATATGACAGTGTGCAGCATTTTATTCTTTCTATGTATACCATGACAGCAACTAGTCGATGAAACTAAGATATAAGCTTGCATAACCTGACTGACCAAATGCACACTATTTAGTTCTCTTGTCTATATCTTAGCATCATGCAAAACATTGCTATATGATGTTAAATCATTCCATCAACCATATTCTAGACTGCAACAACTACATCCATATGCAAAGTGCCATTTTCATGTGTTTAATGTGATAGCAAGTAGAGAAACAAATGCATGTATGTACAGCCCAAAAATGCCCTGACCATCAGAACCATTAAAATACAAGACGCAGTGCTCGGTAGTTTAGTTTGTGTATATCAACAAAAGAGATAATCGAAGGTAGTCATATGCAGTATGACTATGAGGGTCTCCTGAGTTTTATAATAACAAACATTTTGACAACCAATAGCCTAGCCAGACTAAAATCAACAAGGACTTGTGCAGTTCGTAGGAGAAAACTTTATATTAATCCGACTACACATTGCGGGTATTACTGTCATTTTACTGCAAATGGCACTTCGATTAGAACCACTATCCATGATATTCCTGTTTAACAAACTAAAACAACGCATATCCCCTCTAACCGGCTAGGGTTTTAAACGACTGAGCAAAAAAGGGGTCGCGCAGGACGGCGTGAGCAACACAGGCTGGGGTTCGAGCGGTGCGGGTAAAATAAGGGCCGTAACTGCGGTGAGGACTAACAGGAACTTTAAGAAAAATGCCCATAACCCCCCCCTCCTGCGCAATCATTACCATCTGGGGCAGCTTGGTGCAGACGGCGCAATGGCTGTCTGCACCAAGCCCCCATTGGTAATTCGTGGGGCTTGCAAACATAGGCCATGGGCCAAGATAATAAGTTCGTGGGTTAAAAACACCCCCGCTGATAGTCCAGATTAAAACTCCCCCTACTTATATAGGCGTGAAAAACAACGGAACCGGAACCCTACCTGGGCAAACAAACCACCGCAATCCAAAATGACCACATAAAACCCTACCAAATGTCACAATGGAACGGGAATAGGTGAATAGAACCTACCTGGCACGGACGCGCAGCCGACGTGGAGATAACCGCCGAGCACGGTGAAGAAACCTGGACCGAAAGTACTGCAAACAAAGAATGGGCGAGTGCGACAGATAATGACAGAGTACACTAGTCGATAATATTGAAATGATAAACAAACCCTGTGACCCGCTCATATATATACAAATTCAACATGGCAGATGAAACTATACACCGAACGTCAAGGAGCTTGGATCGGAGGGAGAAAGTGAAATTCCCTCCGCAACGGCAGACGGCTCAATAATAAAATCATCCATAACGACGGAAATGTATGGCGAGAAAAAAATATCGGATGTCGGCAGCAAAGCTGATCGGAAGACAAACGAAACCTCCTCCGCAACGGCGAACAGGTAAGGTGAAACAAAAACCAATGATCGGACGTCGGATGGCTTTTAGGATCGGGGGATGAAAGCCAACTTCTACCCACAATGGTGGAAACTCGAACCGCGGGACCATCTGCAACTGTGGGACCCAATGACTTAAAACAATAAAGGATCAAGGGGAAAAGTAATGGCTTTCCTTCCGCAACGGTGAGAGAAATAAATGATAAAGCCTCCGCTTCAAACCAATACTCCGCCAAGCTTAAAACACATTTATCGGAAAGGAAACGAAAACCAAAATATCAAACTCATCCACAATGGCGGAAAGTAAATGTAGATACTGTTCACAACGGCGGACAAGGAAATAATCGTACCTTCCGATGCAGAACCAAAATTCACCCGCAACGGCGAAAAACGATAAGGCAAAAAACCTCCGTAACGGCGGGAAAGTCAATTGAACAAACTTCCGATTCAAAGTGGCTTCAAAGGTAATCAAAGATAACGATAAGGCTTGATAAAAATGTAACTTTTCAGCACTAGAGAGAAATTCAACAGGTGATAAACCACTTCAAACATAAGCAACTCTTTCGAAAAATTCTCAGACCAAATCAAAGAGGAAGCGAAAATACTAAGCAAAAAGGAGGGTCCTAAATTTTTTTGGAATTTTGGGAAATTGTTGCAGCTGCAACAGAATGTTAGAAACTTTAAAGTTGTCTTAGCAGGTATAAAGTGTGTTGTCTTACTTAGTTTATCCACAACTACCATTATTGAATCATTTTGTTTCTGGTTTTTAGGTAAGCTAGTTACAAAATCAAGACCGATGACTTCCCATTTCCAATTTGGAATAGGTAGTAGTTCTAAAATATGTGCTGGGTGTTGATGTTCATCTTTAACTTGCTGACATTCTATACACCTAGCTAAAAATTCAGCAACTTCATTTTTCATATTAGGCCAAAAATACTCTTTTCTCAGCACTATTATCATCTTTTGATACCCTAGATGTTCGGAATAAGGACTTTTGTGTACTTCATTCAAAATCAACAGTTTAACTTCCGATATATTTGGCACATAAAGCCTGTTTTTATACAGCATTAGACCTTTTTCATTAAAACTGTAATCTATAATTATATTTTCAGATACATTCTGAGTTACTTTTTCTTTTAAACACCGGTATTCTAGGTCCAGATTTATTCCTTCTTCCAATTTATCTTCTAAATCAGTTTTATAACTGCTAATGGCAGCTACAAAACTTGTTACTTCATTTCTGTTTAAGGCATCAACCACTTTATTTTCTTTCCCTTTAATGTGTTTGATTTCAAAATCATATTTACTAAGGAAATCTAGCCATCTAGCTTTCCTCGCATTTAGATTTTGTTGATCAAACATATATTTTAGGATTATGTTATTAGACATTAGCAAAAATATTTTACCTATTAGGTGACGGTACCAAATTTTTAAATCATGGATTATGGCAGTCAGTTCTAAGTCATAAGTTGCGTAATTCTTTTCGTGAGTTTTTAACTTCCTTGATTCATACACAATTGCATGACCTTCTTGTGTCAGTACTCCACCCAAACCTTCGTTGCATGCATTAGTGCATACGCCAAAATCTTTGTCTGGATATTCTATTTTTATAATGGGTTCAGTGATTAATACTCCTTTTAATTTATTAAAACTATCTTCGCATTTTTTATCCCAAACAAATTTCTTACCTTTTTTTTATAATGATGTTATAGGATTTGCAATTTTCAAAATCCTTTCGATAAATTTTCTGTAATAACCTGTTATTCCCATAAATGATCATACATCAGTTACGTCCTTAGGAATAGGTCAATCAATTATTGCTTTTATTTTATTTGGGTCTACCGATATCCCTTCTTCGGATATTACGTGCCCTATATATTGTGTCTTATCTTTATGAAATTAACATTTACTGAACTTAACGTATAACTGATGTTCTCTTAACACTTATAGTATTATATATATGTATTCGTCATGTTCTTCTTTTGTTTTATAATAAATTAATATGGCATCTATAAATACGACTACAAATTTTTCTAAGTATTTACTTATGACACTGTTCATTAAGCACATAAATGTTGTTGGAGCATTAGTTAGCCCAAAGGGAATAACCACAAACTCATAGTTCTCGTTTCTAGTTCTGAAAGCAGTTTGAAAAATATCTTCATCTTTAATTCTGACTTAGTGATACCTAGATCTTAAGTCAATCTTTGGAAATATTATCGCTCCACGTATATCATCGATGAAGGGTAGAGGATACATATTCTTAATTGTCATTTGATTAAGTTGATGGTAGTCTATACATAGACGTAAAGTAACGTCTTTCTTTTTAACAAAAAGGATCGATGCTCCCCAAGGGGATACACTTGGTCTTACATAGTTTTTATCTATTAACTCTTGTAATTGTAATTTTAGTTCATTCAGCTCCAAGATGCTCATTCGGTAAGGAGCCTTTGAATTAGGTACCGCTCTTGGTACTAATTCGATTGTAAAATCCAGATCTCTCTTGGGAGGTAATCCTGGAATTTCTTCCTGGAATACATCTGCGAAATCTTGCAGGATCGGAATATCCTCAAATCTTGGCTTATCTTCTTTATCAATTTGTTCATTATTTATTATGTGTACAACAAAGACTTTACAACCCTTTCTTACATCATTTTTCAACTGTAAGGCTGATATTTTTCTAACAGATATTTTCCTAGGTATTCTTGTGACTATAATTCTTTCTCCTTCATTATTTAAACAAGTAAAAATTTCTGAAAATAGTTTAGAATCACTTGGTATTTTTCCAGCCTATCCTTTCCTATTAGGAAATCATAAGATTCTAATGGTAACACATTTAACTTGACCTGAGTTTCAAACTGACTCATAAGCAAATTACAATTTTCAACATAATTGACCACTTTCCTTTTAGTTCCTATTCCTAACTAGACCAACCAGGATTTTTCAAACTTTTTTAAAGATAAATTGCACTTTTCCACTATGCTAGGAGATATATAACTTAAACTAGCACCTAGATCAATCAAGATGGAAACAGACTAGTTTTGTATAATACCTTGCACTTCCACCATGGAAGCTTGATGGTTCACCTATCGGTTCTCCAGAGCTACATTTATTTTGGGCATTTCATTTTCCACATATGCAACTGTTTCCTCTTCCTGGATAGTGTGTACGTTGCTGAAGTTCCTTTTCTTGTTCGGACAATACTTGGCATAATGTAGTCCTTGACATTACCAACATTTGACCGGTTCCTTATGTTCATTACTTTTAACAAAGTTATTAGGCATATCCCTTCCCTTTGGTGTTGTAGTATTCTATAGTAATTTATTTTTAAAATATGTTCTATCATAGTTATTCTTAGAGAAATTTTGAGGTTTACTCCCAAAAATCTTATTTGACTTAAATCCTCTTCTCTTCTAGTCAAAGTGACTTGTCTTCTTATTCTTCCAGTTAGGTAAACTTTCTCTTTTCTTACTATGTTCATAATAGAAATGAACTTTTCTCATAGCATCCTCAAGAGTATTTGGGTTATCAAACTCAATCGTATCTTTGAAACTAGTGGGCAGACAACTTAAAAATATTTGTATTTTAGGCTTTTCATCAATTATGTAAGGTACATATCTTAACAGACTTAGAAATTTGTTGATTAACTCTTTCATTGACATTGAACCCAATTTTAATTCATAAAATTTCTTAGCTCTTTCCTCGTAGTAACATTCATATAAAAACTTTCTTTTAATTTTTTTTTTTAAAACTCTCCATCTGAAGTACTTCTCCTTTAGAATTTTAACCCTTTTTATGTCTTGCCACCAGATATCATCTTTTCCGGTTAAATTGTAAATATCCATTCGAGATTTTAGTTTGTCAGAATAATTGTAAATATGGAAAGATTTCTTCATTCCTGATAGCCAAGCCTTTGCTTCTTCATCTTTCTCTACTTCTTCGTTAAACATGGGAGGCTTTATTTTTTTGAATTCCCCAGAAATTTCTTCATAGGGTTTATACTTCCTTCTCCTAGGTTTACCGTCACTTTCACTACTATCACTTATGTATTTATACCTTCCCCTATGTGACCTTGCATTAACCTCTGAAGAAGATTCACTATTAGAATATTTTTCTTTATTTCCTTTATGTTTGTAAGACGTTTCAGAATCAGTTTCATAAAAATTTCACTTATCTTTTCCCTTGTTATGCATATTGTCTAATAACATTTGATTCATTTCCAGAATTCTTTCATTGTCTAATTTTATATTTTGAAGTTCCTCTTTTAACTCCTTAATTGTTTGTAGTAACTCTATGTTATTCAATTCTATGTAAATGTTGTCCAGGTTGTTGTGCTGAGAGCCATTTTCAGTAGATGCTTCAACACCTATTTTCCTGCAAAACAGATTTTATATTTTTGTACATAAATAAATGTAAATAAAATCAGTATATTTGTTTTCTTGTTTGTATGTGAGTGAGCTAATTAGGCCTAGTGTTTGGAAACTCGCTCTAATACCACATGTATCATCCCTAAAAATCATAAATAAATAAAAAAATATATTTACTGCATGTAACTTTAAAAGTTCATGGGAAATATTTAGAGAAATATTATTCTTCATAATTATTCTCTCGTGATGATTATGGATTTATTAGTACTTATTAGTAACTTTAAACTTTATATGCCTATGATTAGAGTAATTTGTTAGCATACTTCTTTTCATGACCCTGATCAATTATACTCTTTGGTTGATACTATTGTGTGACAGTAATTACTTGCAGAAATTTTTCGAAAGTAAAGTCATAAAATTGTTTATCGTTTCCTTCAGTTTGTTCTAATCAAGAGTTGTTTAAAAGGACAGGTCCTAGTATTAATTAGTGTTTACGACTTATGCATGAACCTTTGTTTTCCCTTTTGCAGGTGGATGAGAACAACCTTATGTTTTGTAAGGCACAATTCTACGCTCCAAAGAAACAATCTACGAGAGAAAGTGGCCTACCTTGGTTTGGAAAAACGTCCTAAACCTTACCCTAAAAAAAGAATTTGATCTTTATACAAATGTTATACCATATCTATCCTTATTAGTTTATATTTCTAAACATTCCTTATGTTTTATACCCAAACTATATCGTACACCTAAAAATAAAAACTCCATAAATGTTACCTCCTGTCTATTCTATATGTTATAACCTCCACGGTGGTGATAGTCATGTATAAAGTTTGGTCTTTGGATATGGCGTGATTATGGTTTAAACCTTGGAAATAACCCTTGTACACAAGTCGAGCAACAATTATGAGATTTAAATGCCGCCATGTGATTGTCATATAGATCCCATTGGAATCCATAGGTGAAGGTACTAAAACCCTAGGGGTTTAATGCTTTCTAGATTCGAGTTGATCGTCCCAAAAGAGTTTTGAAGGGTTTTCGACAACATTTGTCTTGTTTTCTCTGGTCTCAGCATGTTAGTGATTTTGGCACCTCTCCAACGCTTATGGTGGAGGAGCCAAGCTACTCAGCCCTCGACACCATCTCTCTCGAAAATGACATAGTTACAGAGACTCTACTGGTGATTTCGTCTTGCAGCGACATGTATGAAACTTTTACTGGTTTTAACAATTCTTATTTCAAGAATTGATTATTTGTATGGATCTAAAGACGGTTGAAAATGTATACGCAGGTACCCATCTGAACGATCCATTGCAACAAAAAAATGTTGAAGAAGAACAAGAAAGGGTTCAAAGTTCGGGTAAGATTAGAACCTTGCCCTTTTTGGTTCTGTGTTTTGACTGGTTTTCTCGAGGTATAGTTGGGTGCCAAACTCTGTATTGGATTCATGGTGAACAAGATGTATTTATTTAGAGTTGTTAACATAGGGTCTGTAATGTCTTCCCTTTAGAATGTAAAGGTAGTCCTTCGATTGTTTCTCTAGCTTTGTATTAAGAATTACTATGGTATTTTATGAACTTGACAATGTAAGGGGTTTTCCTGTAAACTGTGGAGTCATACGACTATGCCATGCATCTCTATTTTGGTTTATTACTATTTGTTCAAAGTCATGATAGGGTTTTGAGAGAACATAGTCCACGGCTGACTTTGTAAATAATTTCTTAAATTTTGAAGGACCCCACAAGGGCTTGTATACCGCCATGCTTTAGTTCTTAACAAAATGTAACTATGTTTATCCATACGACAGTGTAGGATTTTATTATGGATGTCTTGTTTATAGTTTGTAGTATAATTTGGAAAACAATAAGGCCGTGAGGCTCTTACTGTCGATAATTTTTTTTTGGGATTAAAAGCCACTGTCAATACTCTAATGCAACTTTTCTACTGGTTTGATAATATAATGATTATATTTTATAAAGACCCATGAGGGATTTCTATGAAGCAATGTTTAAACTGTATTATGGTTTTCTTGTTTCTTATTACATCTGTGTATAATCTATTTACCTTGTACATGTACATTTGTTTAACGTTTTAAGATCATTGGACCCTTTTGTCATTCTTGATTTGGGAACAAGGGAGCCATAAGGCCTATATCAAAAAGATTTTGACCAATATTTAATTATAGTAGAGTATGGGTTATGTGTCTTCCTTGGCCCTTCTAATCGTTGTTTAAGTAAAACTTTACTTGGGAATTTGTTTCTTGAGAAGGCCATGGAGCCACTTATCAAAGAGTTGTTACTGTTTTTAACATTTATAGAGGAGGTTCTGCCCATGAGGCTTTTATAATTATAGTCTTTGATAACCTATCTTGATATTCTATATTTGTATTTTAAGAGGACAAAGAAGCCCCAAGGCTTCCATAATGATCTGTGGTTTTTATATAAATATTTACCGTAGTTACGACTCTGTGAGAGTTTAAATATGTAATCCCTTATTTTATTTAAATTACTGTTGAAATAGACTTTCTCCATTCTATGCTTTGTTTGTTAGTTTCTTTTACAGTTTACAAATGCTTGGGATATTGTTGGTCGTGAAGCCATTTTTACTGCTACAGTGTGCAAAGGAGGCCGAAGGTCCATGGTTTAAATATTAGGTTCTTTCTTTGAAAAAATACTATTTTGGAAGTAATTAATATTAAGCCTTAAGGATGTCTATATTTTTCTTATGTAAGCATAATGCTACAGAAAACAATGCCAACTTGGCATGTAGCCGGTAACTGGTGCTACGGTCTATCGATAATCACGATTTGGTTTTACTAGTTTTTTTTAAAGAAATTGGTTGAGTTGTTTTTTTGAAAAACTATGTGGAACCTAGCTCAGTTGATGTTTATACTTTGAATTGTTTTAAATTATTCTTAACTAAATCTATGGTTTGAAATAAAGAAGCCATAACTCGGCGTTACTGGAACTGGATCTAAACATTGGATTTATTAAAAATTATTATGTTTATTTCTGTAGAAGCTTACTTTATATTATTTGTTCAAACCCTATAACTAGTTTTACAGAGTTATGGAGAAGTTTTGACCCTAAAACAAACTATTAGTTTATATATTCATATATGTGGATCCTTATATTTAAAATACCTGTAATATGAAGAATATCGTGTTAATCTAAAACTAGTTTAACAACTTAACTTCTACTAATTTACAAATTCCTTTTATTTAGAAATAATAAAACTCTATAGCTAATAACCTATTCATAAGCCCATTTCACATAGGAAGTACAAATATGAAAAAAAAATAGAAAAGTAGTTTCTCTAATAACTTCCAGATCTAGAGTACCTAACATATCCAATCATTCTATTTAAAGTTACTGAGCATATTTGGTTAAAAGTACAGATGCAGAATTAAACCATTAGAGGAATTTTGGGGTCTAAAATGGGCCTCCTAAGAAAAATAATAAAATAATAGTTAAAATAATAAAATAATATTGATTAATTTTGGAGGAAGAAAGAGAAAAACTACTTTTTGTGTTCGTATTTTCGACATATCTCCCTGTGTTTTTACTCAAATTTCGATTGGGAGAGCTCGTTGGATGCGGAATCAAATTCCCCATCCAACGAGCTCTCCCAATCGAAATTTGAGTAAAAACACAATGAGATATGTCGAAAATACAAACAAAAAATGTAAATTTTTTTAATGACAAATATGTCAATTCAACCATTATGGTTGACTTATTTTGTTGAAATTCTATTGGTTCTTGAATTCCAACTCACAAAAACTTATTTTGGCACATTTTCTTATAAGGCCCATTTTAGACCCCAAATTTCCTCTAATGAATAGTGGAACATGGATAATAGGTAGACAAGGACAAACACCGAGAGGAGATTGTTCCACTTAACCTTCTCCTGGAGCTACCAAATTAATTACTTAGGACCCTCGAGCCAGTTCACTGAACCACTAGGACGAAGATCTCTGCCACATAGAAAAACTTACTAAAGCTTAACACTTAGTAGTAGACTTAACTCAGCAAATCACTTTAGCTATCCCCTCATCAAATTCCTTGTGTGCCTGACTTTTCAGTTTGCAAATGTCACAAGGTTCATTCACTTAGAAATTAGAATGAGTGGTGAGCCTCCCAATCAATTTGATGGTATATATAAGATCGCCTAGGTTGACTAAACTTACTGCAACTTAGCACTTAGTAGTAGACTTAACTCAGAAAATCACTTTAGCTATCCCATCATCAAATTCCTTGTGTGTCTAAATTTTTAGTTTGCAACAGTCACAAGGTTCATTCACTTAGAAATCAGAATGAGTGGTGAGCCTCCTACTCAATTTGATGGTATATATAAGATTTCCTAGATCTTTGGGTCAGTTTTGGAACTAAATGAGCCACCAGCTTAGTTCCCCCCTCTCAGGGAAGATGACCAGATTTTTAGGGATTATGCTTCTTGCAACAGCTAGAAAGTGAATGCTAGTGTTAGCACTTGTCAACCAACCTTCTATAGGTGCTCATTCCTCATATTGGGTCAGGGAACACTCATTTAACAATCTCCCTTGGATAGGTGTCTGCTTTAATTTAATTATTAAAATAAATAATTCTTCAATTACAATCATCCTTGACCAACTTGGTCATAAAACTTTACAATAAATTTAACATAATGTTTTTTCTAAAATAAATAGTAAATATTTATTTTTCAGTTCTGGGTACGTTACAACTAGGAGGAAGAAATGGTGATTCAACACCTATTAGGTAGGTGTGCTCGGGCCTGTCGAATCAAATATCAGTGTGTGATAAATATGTTGGCCCAAGTTCAATTGCAAACCAAGAACCAGAGAGACGATAACAACCCTCGGTCCTCCCCTTCTCCAACACCTATTGTTCATGCTTCTTCCTCCCCTTCTCCTTCGTTGGTATCCAGACCGGTGGAAGCTCTTGTTGGAAACCCTAGTAACGAGGAACTAGGAAAACAAAAGACTAACGAAGCTCTTGTTGGAAACCCTAGTAACGAGGAACTAGGAAAACAAAAGACTAACGATCCTCCTATGGAATTGGATAAAATGAACATAGCTTCCATAATCTTCTATAAAAGGAGGAAGGTGGAACACAGTGGAAAAATCCATCTTGGTTCCTTCACGAAAATGTAGCCCCTCCTGACTAAAGAAGTGGTGAATTGACTCTTCAGACTTGACAACTTTTAAATGCCCCATTTTGGAGGAGAAACCGAAGACTAAGAAGTAGGATGCATTGCCGAGTAATTTGCATAGTGCCTTCATTCTTTGTTTTCTTAAATTTTTTAAGTTTTATAGGTTTTAAGGATAATCTAGGCAGTAGTCTTTACGGTCTCTTTTCCACAGCCCTGTGTGGATTTTTATTATCAAAAGTACATCAAGAATTTGTATCCAGGCATAATCCTTTTTAGCATCTTTCTAAGAATTTTTGTTGAGAAAAACTCTCTGTTAAACCTGGGATAAGCAATTATGCTCATGTAGTTACTATTTTTTTTGTTGCAGAAGTTAGAGTCTTCCTAGAAGCTCTACGGAGACTGAAATTCTCATAAACACTTGTGCATGTACTCTTTTTTGTTGTATATTAATATAATTTTGGCATGAAACTCACAAAATATATTATTAAATTTTATTTGTTTCAAACAAAATATATTATTAAATTTTATTTGTTTCAATCATCACGATATTAAAAGGAGTTTAAAAAATGTGTTTTTTTCACTTTTATTTTAGATTAAAATATATTTAATTTTTTATTCCATATTAATTTAGACAAAATTTAAAAAGCCATAATTTAAAAAGTGATATTTAGTTTTATATAAACCAATAGTAAATATATGCAAATACCAAAAAATAGTCTATTAAATATGGATTTTGATTCATATTTTGTTAAATTTATTTTGCTTAACTAAAACTAGGCATGGAAGACCATTTTGGCAATGCATAACAACAAAACAAAATATAGTAGTTGAGAAAATACTTATTGGAAAAGCTTATAAACAATAAGACAACTTACAATATAGTCGTATAAAAATACTTATATTTTATCATGTTTTAAAAAGTATTTAAAGTTAGATGTATTTTACAATGTAAACTTTAGGTGCTCTTTATAGCATGCACATGTTATTTTGTTTATAACATGTTTATTATTTATATAAAAATAAAAGAACGATCAAATTTGTATTTTGTTGAACTTATTGATTTGGAAATTTGGTTAAGTATCTATATTAAACAAGTGAGATAGCAACAAGGCTGCTTATACCTGCCTCTTATAAAATAATATTGTATATAGTTTAAAGCTAAAAGTTGATGAAATTATGAAACATTCAAACTTGCAACAATGTATTACTTGTTGCCATCGTACTTATATGTCTATGTGAGATTATTTGTTGTTTAGAAGTAAGTGTCATTGTTTATATTTCTATGTGTATATGAATTAATTAGTTATTAAGTAAGTCCTTGAAATTAAAGATCCAAAATGAGTTTACTTGTCTTTGTGAATAGGAGAGCTTTTGTCACTACCAATAGCTGAGATTTCTAATTTGATGATGTTGATTTTGATATTTTAGTTTTTCTATCACTAGAATCGGATTTGCAACTCATGGGCAATCTTGCAAACAATAATAACAAATACAAGCATTGACTATGCCTATTGCATGATCTCTCACAATTTTGACCAATGTTTCAAATGCATAGTAAGATGATGACCATCAACTAGAAAAACAAATATTCTTGTGTAGGGAAACAAATATTCTTATGTGTAGGGAAGAGTGTAATGTTATCTTACAAATTATGGGTCTAATCAAGATTAGTAAATGGTGCATGCATAGTGGGCATGCAAATTATATACACACTTGGATCTGTCTCTCTTAAGTTACTACCATATGCTTTCCCCACATTTACATTGGGCCTTCATGGGACCAATCTCAACCAAATCACATACTAATTCCACCCATAAATTGCACTAACAAGAAACAAATTCCCTTCACGATTTTTTTGAGAATTGACTATGCATAAAAAAAACAAAGATTAATATTAAGAAATTGCACCATTAAAAATAATAACAATGAATACCAATGATTGACCTTTTAGAGCAATGCCATACATCTATTAAAGTTCTCTTTCCCATACATATATATGTCGTAGTTGAATTAATTAATATATAAACCATTTGATTTATGAGATATTTCTCCGAAAATAAAGGAATAAAACGAGAATTGTTACGCATTTGAGAATTGTTATGATAAATAATTGAGACAGATTTGACAGGATTTCAGAGTAAATCCATTAATAAATCATGGATAAACTGTGGTTTGATGCAACATATAAAATGAAAACAATGACTAAGATAACATATTCTATAAGAAAACAACAAAACACATATGGATAATAATTTTACCAAGAATTAATTTA
>LPNX010209858.1:476163-495754 GCA_001517045.1 Pseudotsuga menziesii | reverse complement strand
TTGATTTTGATATAAATAATGTTATAAATCAAAATATTAATAAATATCAAATTATTTATAATATGCTATGAAATATTAAATTATGTAATTAATATATAATTAAAAAAATATTAGGAGTGATATGTACGGGGTACTGTCTATTTTTTATTGATTTCGAGGGAATAGAAGTGATTTAACACTCATGGGGTTAGGGAACACAACTAGACATATGTTGAAAGGTAGACTTTGTATCTTGGATAAGATATTATCAAAACTCTGAATTATTCAGCTAATGATTTTGGGTGACTGATTTTCTTCTTGTATCAAAGAACTTGCTTTGAAAATCAGATGACTCTTTAGTTGAATTACCAATAACTTTCGTAGTCTTTTAGCAGAACACTTCCTACATATTTGACAATATGACAATTGCCTTGTTGCCAAGCTTATAAACGACACAATATGACAGTTGCCTTGTTGACAAGTTTAAAAAATTGGATAAAAGAGTGTTAGTTCAGAATTTTGAACCTCCTCAAAAGAGGTGGATTGCATATACTGTGGTTGTGGTTATTGGATAAAAGAGTGTTCGATTCCATATACTGTGGTTGTGGTTATTGGATAAAAGAGTGTTAGTTCACAATTTTGAACGTCCTCAAAAGAGGTGGATTCCATATAGTATGGATAAAAGAGTGTTAGTTAAAACCTGCTCAAAACAGGTGGATTTCATATATTATGGTTCTGAAGACAAATATATAACAATTTCTTGTTTGATTATGGGATAAAAGAGTGTTAGTTCACAATTTCGAATCTCATCGAAAGAAGTGGATTTCATATACTTTGGTTTTGAAGAAAAATATATAACAATTTCCTTGTTGATTATTGGATAAAAAGTGTTAGTTCACAGTTTTGAACTTCGTCAAAAGAGGTGGATTGCATATACTGTGGTCTTACAGGCAGATATATAACAATTTCCCGGTTGACAAGCCTACAAACAGAGAATTAAATTGGATAAAGGATTGTTAGTTCACAATTTTGAGCCTCCTCAAAGGGGTGGATTCCATATACTATGTTTTGGAAGGCAAATCCAAATTTTCATATAAAGCATGGATAAAGGGCTTTGCAAAATTTACAAAGTAATTTTAAACTTCCTATGAATTTCTAAAGAGGGAGACATCATTCCACATGGTTCCCCCTTCTCATGCAATAGTTGAAGGTGTTTGGGTTAGGTTTTGTATGGTATATAAAGCCATCACTCGTCCTGATCGTGGGATTATTCTAGACTGTTCGAGTGGAAGAAGGTTGATGGAGAATTGGTCGCTACCATAAATATTCATGTTGGCTTGAAGGTTGATGGGGAATTGGTCAATGCCATAGATGTTCATCTTGGCTTTCTTTGTATTTGGGTTTTTTTCCTTTTGGCTATGAGTCATGTTCCAAGTGGTTGTAGGAACAAGACTTCTTTTCTAAGTGGGAAACAGAGAGAGAGGGAAATGCAGAAAGCAGTAGACTATGCGAGTGAGGTTCAACATGCTGGCTAGCAAATTGAACGCTTGAGGGAAACTATTCACAGGTTGAAAACAACTAATAGGTCAACCAATTATCGAAATGGCTGTAGTTGAAATTGGTGATTATTCCAGGAAATCCGTCAAAAGCATTATTGAACTCTGGTCAAAGTAGTAGAAACATTTGAAAACAAGTTAACACTACAGCCTAAGCATTTGACGAAACTGTAACCTGCATCATGTGAAAACTAGATTCAACAAATGGCACGACAAAAAAGTGGATGTTTGTTATTTGTAAATATATTAGCTGAAAACCAGAATTGCAATTAATCCTAAGAGTTTTAGGAAACAAACAATTGTTCATGAGCTGTTCAGAACAGAAAGCTCCCAGAAAATTGTAAGTGCAGTTGTTTTTAAAGCTTTAAAAGACAAGAAACATTTTATCTAGGCCATAGAATTGGTATATTTATATCATAATAAGACAGTAGATAGACATAAGTTTTGAACAGTGTACTGTTTCTGATATCAAACACAAAGTAACTGTTGAAGAGGCAGAGTAGCTTTAAGAAAAAAAGATATGTTTACTGTCAGTAAACATATTAGCCAAAAAGCAAAGCCATAACACAGTAAAAACAAGGGCGAACCAAACAAGTACTGTCCCAAAGAACCTCTGTAGGTAAGTAGGAAATGAACTCATTGTTATAGCTGGTGACCATTATAGTTCCTGAAAAAATCAGACAAAAAAAGTTATTTTTGCAGCTTTGATACATGTGTAAAACAAATATAAATTGCTAAGATGCAATAGCATTAGTTGAAATGAATAGGACTAGAGCAAGTCCTTAAAAAAAAAAAACATATGAACTATATAGCAAATAGCAGTCTAGAAACATTTGAACAATATTTGACTAACATACCTTTTGTAATGTGTTATATTCTATTTGCATCAACATGTTAAACATATCTCATTCGATAAGTTGTCCCCTTAAGTCAACAATGACGTCATCTTGGTTAAGTACAAATACTCCTTCAAAGGAGAAGTCACGTATTAAGTATATCATAACAGATTTGTCTGTTAAGTAGTTCTCATACGATAGATCTGTAAAAGCCGGGAGGACTGTCTTCAGGAGATCAGATTTCAAAGTACACGGTACTTTTGCACCTTCGGTGTTGATTATATTGCATTTTAATCGGTGTGAATAGATAAAATTTGTCTCAGCTTCACACTTAGTACAGTATAACATTTTTCCTTGTATTGATCCAAAATTTTCTGCTGGCAAGTTGCAGTTTAGACATATTGGATGAAAAGGATTTGAATATGCACTTGATGCAAACGGTTTTCCCTGAACCTATTTCACATTTTTCAATTTAATTAGAAGTTGAAATTTTTCAAAAAATGAAAAATGCGTAACATAGCTTATTGAGAAATAGTTCTAACGTGTTACCTTTCTTGTAGACTGAAGCAAGGTTTGTAGATCAATCAATGTCTTTTTTGATCGTAGTGCTGTTATGAACGTTGATTGACCAGTTTGTAGTGTATTAGCTTTTGCTTCCTTCCGTGTGACACCTCCTGCATTAAATGCAGAATGTAGTGTGACACCTCCTGCATTGAATGCTGCCTTTCCTGTATAAGCAGTTATGAGTCCTTTCAATTGTAGTGGATCATAGTCCATTTCAGCGTTGTAGTAACGAAACAATGACTGGAATATTGCTTTAGTAGTAAATGTTTTTCCAGTTCCTGCACCTCCTGTCAAAAATAAGTGTATCGGTTTATTAGGATCACATTTCTTCTTTCTTAGAACATCTTTTACTATTCTTGCTTGTTCTTGGTTTAACTGCCTCCTAATAGCAAAGAATTCTGCATTTTCCAATATATTCGGTTGTTTTACAATGTGGTAAGGTCTTCTTTTGTCTAATTTTATATTCTTTTTGCTTTGAAAGTGTTGCAAGTCAGCATCAAAGTTGTATTCTTGACAGCTATTTAGTGAAGTTGGATAAACACATTTTGTAGATTCTTCATTTAGCTCAGATATTTGTATCTTGAATAATTGTTCCTCTTTTGTTTCAATTTGATTTGTTGCATATTCAAAGTCACCCCAAGTTGCATTAGTTTCATAGACAAACTTTTTCTCATTATAGTCTATGATCCCTATTAGCAAATTGTATGCATGCTCCCATGTGGAGTATGCTTCCTTGAAAGTCTATTCATCTTGTCGATATGGAACATATAACATTAGTTTCTCTCGATAGTAATTATCACGATGTTTGTGCTTGTTATACTTTACAAATCTAATAATATATGGCTTCTTACTATTTGCACGTTTTCTGCCTTTTCTTGTATAGCTTGATGCAAATTCTGCCAAGCATATGTTCTCAATAGCTTTGGGACGAAGTATGTAGTAATCGATGATTGATGGACACATTATGTCTTCAGATTCATCTGGTTCACGTTCTAGTTCCTTTTGTTTTTTTAGCACGAATGCTCGATGTTCTATTGGTGAAGTGTTTACAAATATACAATTTCTTGAACTAGTATTAAGTGGTAATGACAATATAATGTGGACAGCTTGTTGTGCTGACATTTGTTGCATATTTACTAATGCTTTTCCAAGATTGCTAATTGTTTTGATGACACTAACATCTGATTTTTTATGCTCTTCTCGTATTCGTTTAAAGGTCGATGTAATTGTTCTATCGAATTTTGTCATGTAGGAACTACAATACATTGCTGTTGCAAATGAGTCTACTATGAACTGGGAATCTGTATTTGCATTCCATATATTTGCAATGTGACATGAAAAGCTATTCATCCAAGTCTCGGATGGTCGTCTTTCTAATAACACAGTTGTTCGATTTAAGCTACATTGTATTGCATGAATATACTCATCATTTGTTAGACCTAAATCCTTTAGAAAATCGTCAAATGTATATGTACTATCATACTTAGAATTTTGGATTGTCCCAAATATCAAATTAGCATTTTCTTTTGTTTTCTCGTTGTCATATTCTAAAGGTTTAAGTATTCTTGTCTTTTTCATTGGCGGTTGCGGGAAATTAAACCTACAATGCAGTTTCTTTCTCTTCCTACATGATTTTGTATGATGATGATGATGCAATGTCCTCAAGGAATCAGCAATTGATGTTGAATCACAAGTCAAGTACTTATCAATGAAGTCCTCTATTTCTTGATCGGCATTTTTTCCATATATTGGTGCATCTTTTACCCATAGTAATGCATGGTCATGTTCACTTCTTCTATTTTGAAATTCAGTGACAAAAAAGAAGTCTTGGATATCTCCATAGTACTTGTTGTCATGAAGTATCAAACTTTGTAAATCACATATTCTATTTCTATAGTAACGAGCACATGTTACTGGGTCATTTCTTATCAATGAGTCAATTTCATCGTTTTCTATTTCATTTTCAACAATTGTCTTACTCCGATTTCTTATTTTCTTTAATGCATTGACTAATGGATCCCAAGGATTCTCTGCACTGCTAAGAGATATGAAAAAAGTAGGGGGTCCTACTTGTCATATCATTGCATATAGCTTCTTACGTAATTGTTCAAGATAGTCTGGAGATGTACGAATTGCTTTTAGATCCCTGTATCCGATCTCTGATTTTAAAATATTTTCCAAGTTTGGTTTGTTCTTGACATCTTTTGCGACTAACTTCCTTCCTTTTAGTTGTCCTTTTCTTATTCTAACACATATACTATTAAATACTTGTTTAACAATAATGTGCACTGCTTTATAGAATAGATTTGTTGTATGATAAGCAAAATCATGTTCTTTATGCAATACTTCCCATCTTGCAGTCTTTTGATATGAAATTGTTTGTCATGTCTTCTGGTCATTTCTCACCAAAGAACAATGTAGGGAAGCTCATTTCTTCTGAGTATTTATCTTGGAAAATTCCTAATGGAAGATAGCCCTCACCAGGAGAGATGTTTATTTGGTTGTTTTGAAGGTCACACTACATTCTGTATTAGCTTGTGCTAAGGGGAACCTTGATATCCGGAAACATAGAAACCTCCAATTTTGACAGGAAAAGGAAGAGTTTGTTCCGGACAAAATGCAAGTGTGCAGGGTGATTATAGATGGAGGATCTACTGATAATTTGGTAGGTACTGAATTGGTACAAAAGTTAAAACTTACTTGCATTCCAAAATCACATCCATATAAAACTTCCTGGTTGAAAAAGAATTATAGTGTGCTTGTCAATCAATCTCGTCTCATTGACTTCAAAGTTGGTCCTTATGAAGACAGTTTTTAAAGTAGTGGCAATGGATGCTTGTCATTTGTTGTTGCATAGACCTTGGCAATATTAATGAAATGTAGTTCATGATGGCCAAGAAAACACTTATTAAATATAGAACAAGAGAAGACACCACATACTGGAGCCTTCTAAAGGAGAATAACCAAGTGAATTAATAGCTCTATCCTTGATTACAATTGGTTGGAATAAGTTTTCCAAACATTCCAAGGGTGAGATCTTCCATGGGTTGGTGAAATTTTATAAGAGATCCATTAAAAATTTCAGCGATATAAGATCAGCCTTGACTGATTGCATGGGAAAGTTTTTGGTTGGACAAAGGAAGCTGCTATGAGTTTTGAACAACTCGGAATATGGTTGCAAAAGCATCAATTTTCACTATACTAGACTTTAAGAAACTCTATATAGTTGAGTATGATGCTTCAGAGGTAGCTATTGGAGGAGTATTAAGCCAAGAAGGTAAACCTGTGCCATTTGGCCTTTATTAACAACAAATTAGATGGAGCTAAAGAAAGTATACTACTTATGATAAGGAATTCTATGCAATAACACAAGCGTTAAAATATTGGAGGTGTTATCTTCTACATAGGGAAATCATTTTGTTTATGGACAATCAAACCTTGAAGTACATCAATTCTCAAAGTAAATTGTCCCACCAATATGTCAAATGGGCTTAATTTTTGGAAGCATACACATTTGTTGTGCAACATAGGAGTGGGAAAACCAACGTAGTGATTGATGCCTTGAGTAAAAGCCATCATCCACTAGTTGTGACGAGTAACGAGCTGGCTGGCTTTGAGAAATGAAGAGGGCATATGCCGATGATTCCCCTTGGAACAAGACAAGAAAAGCTTGTAACATGGATGCATTCAAATCGTTTGGGTAGTCACTTCGGAAGGGATAGGACTTTTGGATTAGCAAAGGAAAAATTATTTTGGTCTAACATGAGAAGAGACATGAATAGAATAGGTTTGACACTGCTTGTATGTGTGCCAAATTACAAAAGGGGGACAACAAAATACAGGCTTATATATGCCTTCACCTATGCCAAAAGAACCATGGACTGATATTTCCATGGATTTTGTCTTGGGACTACCATAAACCCAAAGAGATCATGATTTTCTGTTTATAGTGGTGGACCATTGTTCTAAAATGGCCAATTTCATACACAAAAGATCAATGATGCAAGTCAAGTGGCACATTTGTTCTCTAGGGAGGTAGTATGGTTACATGGTATTCCAAAAACCATAACCAGTGATAGGGACATCGAATTCTTAGACCACTTTTGGATAGACATGTGGAAAAGTTGGATAGCATGCTGCAATTAAGTTCAGCATACTACCACCAAATTAACACTCAAACCAAGGGGCTTAATAGGAGAAGGAGCTTGGAAAATCTATTAAGGTGCTTGGTGGCTAACAATCCTCGACAATGGGATTCGGCAATACCGGAAGCTGAATTCAGCAAAAAATCCAGCGTAAATAGGTCTATAGGTAAGTCTGCATTTCAAATTGTGTATGGTGCCAATCCTAAGGGAATCTTGGACTTAGTTGAGTTGCCTGTAAAGTTTAAACCCATATATCAACCAAAATGCTACACGTTTTGTAGGAAATATTTGTGCGAAATGTCAACAATTTAAACACAACTTGCCATCAATGAATGAACAACAAAAGATAAATGTTGATTTGCATAAGAAAAAAAAGATCTTTCAGGAGGGAAAAATGGTCAAGGTACATTTGCGCAAGGATTCTTGAACTACTTAAAACAAGTTAAAACCCAAGAAAATCGTGTCCTGCAAAATTATGAAGAAAATAATTGAGAATGCGTATTTGATTGACTTGCCTGAAGACATAGAAATCAGTCCTATTTTAATATCACTAGCCTTCATTCGAACCAGTTGAGAGAAAATGAATGATGATCAGAATGAGAAGGAAGACAACAATTGGGCCAAGCGATTGCCAAAGAAGAAAAGACAATGGGTCGAACGAGTTTTAAATACCAAATTGGCTGCCATGCAGTCCAGGTCATTAAAGCTGTATTTTGTTAAGTGGGAAGGACTGCCAAATTCCTATAACACTTAATTCATAGAAGCTGACTTGCTTAAATACAGCCAAGCAACTACACTCGATGACATTGAATCAGAGGTTTAGAATTTCTAAGAGAAGCGGAGGATGATGCAAAGCAACTTGCTTAACATAATTCTTTAAGGGATCTGTTTAACTAAAAATAGCCTCCTATTCTTTTCTGCTAAGTAATTTCAGGGATCTGTTTAGCTAAAAATAGCCTCCTATTGAATTGCTCTGTTTGAGGTTGAACAAATAAGAGGGCAGTTAATAATTTTGGGAGAGGAATTAGGGAAAAAGGGAGGAGGATGGTGGCATATGCTCAGGGAGATAAACTTTTAACTGACTGAAAAGTAGGTGCACATGTTGATAGATTTGAATTAGTTTTTATGCCTGTTATTGTTTGCAATATGGGGTGAAATTTAGAAAGAAAGACTGCTATGATATGCATCTGGTTGAATAATCTGATGTCTGTCATATATATTTTGACTGTTTGCCCTGTTTGGTTTTTTTTTCCTCTGTTTTAGTGCTGTGGCAATAGTCACTAAGACTTATTGATTACGCTGCTTTGCATTCCTGGAAACACAGCATTTGCGTACTCGTGGACTATATGGAGGAATTAATTGTGCCAGATTGTAAGTTATCTGCATCATTATCCTTGGTGTTTAGGCAATGGAGTAATATTTTGGGCCTTGGCCCAGCACATCCACCAAAAGCTCCAACAAAGGACAATCACTGCCCGCAGGACCATAAGGATGTTGGAGGTCTTTATGGAAAGGTCCGGTGCAAGCGTAGTCATGCAGATATTTTATGTAAAGATAAAAATTTACAGATACAAAAACATTATGCAAAGTGCCAGGGTAGACGACTCACCTTAACACTGGCTAATACAGAGCACCGAAGCGCAGCACAGCAAGAGGTAGACTGAGAATGCGATTAACATCACAATAAATGCAACCTTTTGTACAACCCAACTCCAGAACTTTTCATCACGAAGTCCTGTGAACTGCTGATGGAATATTTTTAGAAAAGCCACAATTGTTGCTAAGCACCTACCCTCATTCCCTAAGCACACAACTTTATTTAAGGGTCAACTGACATGTTCCCAGGATGGGGCCTATACAGAATAACACAGGGTTTCATACAGCACTGGACAGTTCAGGAGTGAAGCCACTTGTCCTTCCGAGGGAAAGGACGTTTATATATTATACCGGGATGGCATCGATTGCTTTGAGGGTTAGCCCCTTTATGCTACTATAACCTTTGGTGGAGGAAGGGTATTATGAAATGAATCAATTTGATTATAGAAAACATATAGTTTGGGACCCCTATCCCTAAAGCCAGAAAGCACATAATGCGATACCTTCAAGGCCTGCAAATTAGTTTCTATAAAAAACCATAATCCGAAGGACTTTGGGAAGGATTGCCTAAAATATACCGTGCAAAACCTACATCAAAATCAAACAAAACCGCTCCTCCGAAACTTCAGAAGCAAAACGAACCCAACATAAGAAAATCACTTCTATAACCCCAGTTTTTTAATCGGCCTTTATTCTAAATATAATATCAAATTCAGTGCAGGGTGAACATTGCAGCTAGTCAGCAACTCACCAAACATTAAAAATCATAGTAAAAATCACCATTCAGTTGCAGACAAATAAGATCGTCTGAAAATCATAGAAGAAAACTAACCTCAAGTCAGAGAGAGCAGGGCTCCTTCAAAACGTCTCAACGGTCCTGAGCCAACAGTCCTGAGCCAAACAAACAGAACGAGTAAACGATCACTGTTAAAAACCCACACATTTATGCAGCGATTGATTCTAAAAGTCAAGAAAATCTTCAGGAATCAGAAAAATGAAAAAGCAAAACAGTTATTCTTACACCACAACATATTTATTCAACCATTGATTATAAATATCAAGAAACCATACAGGAAACAGCAAATGCAGAAGCAAACCAGTTTCTTTAACAACACCAAACATTTATCCAGCCATTGATTATGAATATCAAGGTAGCATTCAAGCATCAATAGAATCAAAACCAACAAGAATGAAACCCAAGAACTATACCCAAACCAAAACACATCAAAACATAGCAGAAACTACACCTAGACAAAAACAGGGGAAAAAAAAAAGCAAACTACATTCACACCAAGGACTGGACATTCCTAGATACAACCAAAAAAAAAAACCTCAAAAACATCCGTACATCAAATGTAGCTGCTGTAACTCGACTAAGGCAAAACTCCAAGGCGAGAAATAATCCAAACCCAACTCAAATAAACGTCCATTGTGCTAAATATGTCAAACCCAGCTCAGATAAAGCTCCAACAAACTAAAATATTCAAACCCAACACAGGTAAAGCTCCAAGAAGCTGACATATCCAAACCCATATCAAACAGAATTAAAAAAAAAGCAATGTACAATAGAAAACGCCAATTTCAACAGAAATCCCACAGATAATTTGAAATCCAGTCCTTGAACACTACATTTCGTTAATGAATTTTGCAATTCAGCTACAAACGAATAGAACATCCTGTAAATTATTCAGAATGTTGCCTCAGATCTCTTACCACTGTGTAAAGAGATCACCGTAGCAGCGAACACTGATAACTAGAAACCGGGAAGCAAAAGATAAGAGTTCATGAACACACAGTAGAGTAAAGTGGTCTGAATTGAAATAGTAGGTTAAATAGCAAGTGATTTAAGGTCGTTTATATGATTAAAAGGCACGATAGCTCTTCAGAAATCCAACCCGCACTGTCGACGCCGCCGTTGACACGATCGTCCATAATACCCATTACAGCTATGCAATAAATTAATTGAGCGGGCAAAATCCATAATACCCATTGCAGCCATCTAATAAATTAATGGAGCGGGCAAAATTAATAAAGGATATCCATTTATGTGTGTATATAGGCCTGTGTGCAATCTTCATAAATGATCATTAATTAGTATTAAATGAAATTTGTATTTGTTTCTTGAAATCCATTTCATCAACCTTATAGTTTTGTTTTATCGTTGCGCTTTCTAATATTAGTAACCTTTGTAACTCATAAATATCTACCAATTCTTTGAACTACGAGCTATTGATATGGTTAGGTAGTTGAACCCCAACTCATCTAAAAGAAAAAATTTATTTTGATGGTGATTAATTATTGTACTCAATGGTTTGAAGAAAGATCAGGGCCAAGACCATTAACGAGAGAGTGGTGACTAAATTTATTAAGCAGCGTATAACCACTAAATTTGGGATATCCTTTACTATTGTGTTTGACAACACATTAATATTCTAGGTTAGTGAATTTGATTTTTGATGCATTGGATAGAGGAATTATTTTGATTTATTCTTCCAACTACTATGTATAAGGGAATGACACAATTGAATTAACAAATAAGAAACTGATTTAAGAATTAAAAGAAACAATTGTAAATAACCATTGGAATTGGCATAATGAGATATTAGATGTGTCACTAGAAGACCAAAGTAGTCCCAAAGTTTTTTTAAGGAACTCTTCTTTTATCTAATTGCTTCATGTAAAGGGATTTATTCTGCCTTCAAACATTCTTTTACCTTCTTTGCAATGTTCCTAGAATGTATTGGACAATGAATCTACTAAAATCCAAGATAGTATCAATGCGTTGCTCACCTTGAAGAAGAAATAAATAAATTCAAGAAAAATATTATAGATCACCAAAACCTAGTTAAACCATAGTTTGTTAAACGATCTTTTGGAAAGGAATTCGAAATCAAAAATTTAGTTTTGATGTAGGATAAAACATGCGAGCCTTGAAGAAAAACATTAAAAGTTTTGATAATTTTGGATAGGAATATATTAAAATTTCTATATTAGTTTCTATTGGCCATTTTCCATTACATAGAATAGTCATATGTAAAGTAGACAAATTTTAGTGTTAAAATTTGACTCATCAGGGGAGCATCGTAATCTAATTATCATGATCATTTCAGTGGAGAATCCCTAGTGCACATGTATAGTTAAGAGAACATCAATTAATTTCGATGGCATGCATGGACCCATTTCCAATGAATAACAACAAAGCATATAAAGGAGAAGTGGACTAGAGCCTTCGTATGCCTCATTAAGTTTCTAATCTTCAGGTTGATTAGAAATTTCATTGGAGAAATATGGGCCCCACCATGTTATGTGGACAGTTATTAAATTGATAAAAAGGTAAAATATATGTGTTGGTTTTGAAGTCTTACTTGGTTTTTTTTTCATGTTTAAGAAATTCTTTTATTATATTTTGACGTGGGTTATAAGTAACTTTGGTTGGATAAATATTGAATTTCAATTCAAACTATAAATTAATAATTTTTATAAACTTATTTAAGATTTCAGTTTCACATAGGTTTTTTAAACAATCATTTAATAAGTATTAACTTTGTTATGGTTTATTTTCACATGATCCATGAAACAAATTATCCCAACACGTGGAAGTGTAAGCTAAGCGCACATCCATTCTGGAGCTTGCCACCAAGTTGGAAGAAACCATGCAGCTTTTGAAGTTTGTCTGCATGCAGTCCAAGTGGAGCATTTTGGCGAGCTCTTTCACACTCAGTGTTAGGTCAAATTAGGTTATATATATACCTCCAACACGCTGAATATGGCTTCAATCGTTCAGTGATTTTATCAGTTTAATGGCAGAAATTAGGTTGTATATTTTGTATTAATGTTGCAGGTTTTCTTTTGTAATGGATGCAACCATTCATTGGATAAAGCCGCAGATGGAACATCAGGCATTCTCATCGAGAGGGTTATGCGAGGAATATTGTAAAGCTTCAAGGGATTCTATAGACTCTAAATTTGAGGCTGCGTCAAGAATGGTGAAGGAACTATTTCCTCAGATCAGCAAAGGCTGCAGTTCGAATCCTACAGGTGAACAGAATAATGCAATATTTGTCAATTCCTCTATGGGCAGGCATATTTAAAATTCACTCTTCGCTCTGCTGTTTCGCTTCAAGCTCCTGTAGATCAGGTCGACCTTATGTTTGCTTTGCTGTTCTTGATCTGAACAGATCTACTTACACAACTTCCTTTGACAAACCTTCCAATACCCATCTCATGACCATATTTTATAACGAGATGGTGAACATGTACGATGTTGTTTAAAAACAGGTATAATTCGAAAACTCCAAGTATTGTTTGCAGGAAAAATCTTACTGATGTGTTTTGCTAAAATTCTCATCTGTTTATATCTTTGTTGTAATGCTCAGGCCGAAGATATCATCAGCTTCGCTGGTAATGAAAAAATCTCTCAGCAATTGCATTCTGCCGGTTTCAACAGCCATGCTGATCCTCCAAAGCCAATTACAGTATCGTCAACGAGTACAAACAATCAAATAGAACCATTGCCTTTGAATCCTTCGAAGAACAGTACACTTCAACAAAGACAGCTGAGGCATCTGTGAGCGTTGATGACGGAAGATCAAGAACATTGAGAAGCAAAATGATATGTATTACCAGATTCAATGGTAATAATTGTGATCTATTGACATGATTCTTTGCCTGAGCATATTGCTGTGGGGAAGTGAGGATGAATTGAGAAACATCGACCAAAAATTGAAGAGTACTATGTGGCAGAACACTATGGTAACTAGATAAACTTCAATTCAAGGTATTCTCATTTCAACATTTGGGATCAGGCTGCCACCTTCTAATGCATTTTGTCTGCTGTTTCAGGGTACCAAAATCCATTTGAGAGAACAAAGGATATGGCAAGCTGTAATGGAAGATCTTTTGGCACAGGGGATGGACAAAACCGAACATGTACGTTTTCCTGATTCTCAGCAACATTCTGTTCAGTGTGTATGTTCCGATCAGTTTTCTGTTATCGTAGATCGGGTAGATATGATACATTTGACTCATCAGGGGAGCATCGTAATCTAATTATCATGATCATTTCAGTGGAGAAGCCCTAGTGCACATGTATGGTTTGTAAGCTTCGCATATATGTGTAACAGTTGAATCAACGATTGGGAATAGATCGGAGTTCAATGAACAGATAGTGCATGGCACAAATTAGATGAGGGATTAATGACCAGGATGAAATCGGAGGTTGCAAAGTCCAGTAATCAATGGTCTAGATCATAGCGGGGAATGATAGATCCAAAGTCCGATGCATATTTCGAAATTCCGTTGACCCACGGAGACAAGAAGAAGGTGGGTAGGTGAAAAGTTACATATGATGTCATTGTTACTAGGTGTCAACCCAAATCCAGATAGCAAACTTCGAGGATGACATCATCCCTGCTTAACCAATAGCAACACAAATAAATACAATTTTAATAAATTTAAAAATTGTTATTTTTCATGTTACAAAGTTAAACTTTGGAATAGAGATTTTTATATTTTAAATATGCACCAATATGCACCAACTAATACCCAAAGTCAACGCGGTTTGAATTCGATCGATTAGAATATACCTGCCTGAGGCAGGTATAAAAACTTGAATTTCATCTTTTATAAAATTGTTGGAATATAATAAACCCATTCATAAAATAATTAATTATTATTTGATTAATTTTTTACCAACTAGCTTAGATAGTTGGCATTCACTTGTACTTAGAGTCAACATTTGTTATCTATATCCTAGGAATGATTTATTTCTGACTCTGGGTTGATATTGACTACTTTATGGCAATCCATAATTGGTAACTGCGCTTTATAGCAGGTTCTGCTTTATTCTGCCTTATCTGCTTTATCCTACTTTTCCGTGGATAAGGTAAAGCTAGTCAACTAGGAAGCTGGAAGCTTTTGTTGCCAACCTATCCTCCATTATTTTCTCTCCCTATTCTAGGATTATCAAGTCTTTCCTTCACTTATCATCACTCACACATGCTATTGCTAATTCGTGAGGTGCTTGGTAGATTGGGAAAGTGCTTTAGTCAACTATGGGGTTTATCATAATTAGTAAGCCTGCTTTATCAGCTAGCTTGAGTTGTCTTCTAGTAACTCATTTTTCCTTTATAAGGATGTATTACCTATGTAATAATATCAATTATCATTTATTGATCATTCATTAATGTGCGTTCATAAATTCTTCTTCTTCTCTCCTTATGCTAATTCTCTACAATTCTCTGTGAGGTTAATTGTGTGCCTAGATCCTTAGCTTATTTATGAAATTCCTTATGTCGTCAAGGATTTAGAATTTCTACATGGTATTAGAGCTAAGGTTCTCAAAGTTCTACAATGTATCAGAGATGAGGATATCAAAGCTCTACATGATATCAGATCTTTGAGAGTTAATTAATTAATCCTCCTTTTCAGATTTGTAGGTTTATTTTAAAGGTTCAACTTCGAAAGGATTCAAGAGTATCAATTCCTCTTCTTTCTCCATTCACAAGCTATTCAGAGTGGAAATTGAAGATGATTTCATATCTAAAGAGACAAGGTCTCTATGAGATATCTATTGAAGTTGGTGAAGAGTCTTATAAAGAGCCAAGTGGCTGGTTGAATGACTGTGATAGAGCGATTGTAGCTATTTGTTTAGCTATCTCTCCAAGCATGCGCTACCTTATTGATTTTGTTGAATACCCAAAGGATCTATGGACAACATTGGATAGGGTTTTGGGAAAGGACAATGAGGATCCTTCTAGCTATGTGGAGAGTGCCTTTAGCTCAATAATTTCTCTCTCTCAAGATGTCTCAGCCTCTAGAGTCTCTGATGAAGTTGATCATGAAGAAGAAGTTTCTCATACAGTTCTTGTTGCTACTACTCTGTTTGATTCAAATGCTTCCTCTTTCAATCAAGAAGTAAATATTGAAGAGCCATCTTTTTCTGTGTCTCTTGAAGTAGAAGATATTGATCCATCTTCTTATGATGTTGTTGATGAAAAAGAAGTGATTAAATGAGATTCTATTTCTATTGATGATTCACTCACACATTTAGTGTTCTCTATGTATTCTATCATGGATTCTGAGATTCATATGCTAGACCCCTCACACTTTGTGCATGCCTCTCTTCTTGATGGTGTGCAACCCAGTGACTTCCAAGATGTTTTCTTAGCCAAATCAAGTCCTTTTAGTTTCTTACCACTTACCATACTCGATCCCACATGCTTTTGTAGCTCCTCCTTTGTTCTTGGCACTCATTCTCAGAGCCTCGTTGAATATTTTGAACATCACTATCTTTCCTCCTCTCATGCTTCTACCATAGAGGATTCTTTACCAGTATATTCACATGAGTCTACTATTGTGCTTATTTGTGATCTCTTGGATTCTTTGGAAGCTAGATCAACCCATGGAGCCCATGCATTCACACTCGTTGATCCTATACCTTCTCTATGTTCCTACAAGATCACTTACACACATCCTCTCTGTCTAAATGAAGATGGAGACATTATACATTTGCTTGGACAATTATTTCACCTATCTAGAGCTCATTTCATCTCTACTGGTTCGAAGTTCAAGTCATCTCATCATCTTGGAGCTGATTACAAGTCTCAAGATCCTTCAGTATTTCCTTCACATTATTGGATCTCAGTTGTTCTACATGGTCCTAGTTTCCATTTTGCAACTGTCCTTGATCCAGGTGAGCAGATTTATCTTCTTCCCAAGAAGAAGATTCCTCCAGACATCAGCATTTAGTTTGGAGCAACATCAACACCAGCAGTTCATCATTTTTGGTATTGCTTTTCATGTCCTTTTTTGAGGGAGGATTTCCCCCTTGAGGTTTTGCCTCTTTCCTCATTTCTTTGGACAAGATAAATTGTAAAAGGGTGACCATAACTTTATTGCTGGGCCCTATATGATTATATATTTCTGATTAGTTCAGGGATATCATCATAAAGTCAGGCTTAAAGGGGGGTGTTGGAATATAATAAACCCACTCATAAAATAATTAATCATTATTTGATTAATTTCCTACCCACTAACTTAGATAGTTGGCATCCACTTGCACCTTAGAGTCAACACTTGCCATCTATATCCTAGGAATGATTTATTTCTGATTCTGGATTGATCTTGACTACTTTATGGCCATCCATAATTGGTAATTGTGTTTTACAGCAGATTCTGCTTTATCCTGCTTTTTTGTGGATAAGGTAAAGCTAGTCAAATAGGAAACTGACAGCTTTTGTTGCCAACCCATCCTCCATTATTTTCTCCACATATTCCAGGATTAGCAAGTATTTTCTTCACTCATCATCACTCACACATGCTATTGCTAATTCGTGAGGTGCTTGGTAGATTGGGAAAGTGCTTTAGTCAACTATGGGGTTTATCATAATTAGTAAGCCTACTTTATGAGCTATCTTGAGTTGTCTTCTAGCAACTCCCTTTTCCTTTATAAGGATGTATTACCTATGTAATAATATCAATTATCATTTATGGATCATTCATTAATGTGTGTTCATTAATTCTTTTTCTTCTCTCCTTAAGCTGTTAGAATATAATCCGTTAGGGATTATAATATTGTAAATAAATAAATAGGAATAGTTGGAAGCCGAAAAGGCTGGACGGAAGGTGAAACACAACCGTCACATGAATGTATAAATGAATGCTTAGCCATGAATAGAATAATTCAATTGGAAGTTATTACCAACAAGTGGTATCAGAGCAGGGTTGTCTGCCATAACTCCTGGATGCCATTCTGCTTGCCAGTCCATTGCCAGACTGCTCCATCAGTCTGCCAGTCGAGTCGCATGCATTATCTGCGTTACAATTCCTTCATGATTGTGCTGCAAACCCTAATGCCGATTCTTCTTTGTGCTGCGACCTCTTCTTTCCTCCTCAATTTTTGAGTGATCCCTTGTTATTGAATGTTACATTGAATACTGCTGCGTGACCCTAAGTCTGGTGATTATTCTGCATTTTGAATGTGGAGTTTGAAGGCTCACTCCTTTAATGCTGCATGAAGGATGACTGTGTTAACAATCCTTTGATGCTGCGATGGTCATATTGTAAGAGCTGCGATGGTATATGGCTTTTGTTGTTGTGAGCCTGCTCATTCTGGACTCTTCTCTTCATTGGAGGCGACGTTGTCAATTTGATTTCCATCCAATTTATGATATCATATACAATATCTTCCCGCTATGGCTCAAATAGCAAATCATGCAGAAATACTTCATAGAGCTTGATTGCTTTATATTGTGAAGTTGCTTCATCGTACAGCGCTTGTGATGCGTAGTATCTTAGAACCAGTCCGAATCCGTATGGGCCCAGTGTATCAGTGTACTTGGCAATGAGTGCCGCGTGATGAGCACATCCCACCAGATGCATCGAATACTCTTTTTGTTGAGGGTCTTCCTACTGATTGCACTTGCAGGGAAGCTGCACACATTTTCCGCCCAGCGTGTAGACTGAGTTAAAGACTACATTGAAGGCTACGTTGAAGCTTACCTGGAACTGGACCGGAAGCATGGAGCGTAAACCCTAGCCTCTCCATCTGTGTTTTCATAACTATTGTGATTGCGGCATAAAAATAATGATTGGTGCATAGAGATCGTGTCTAGTGGAGCTGTGCGTTGAAGACTGAATGGTGACAGCGTTAAGATAATAAACGCATAAACCCTAATTTATGAGAGCATTTTTTTTGCTGTTGCGACCGCTTTAACAAATGAAGATCGCTGGTTTTTCTCTTTTCTGCATGTGTTGAAAACTGCCTGGGGCTGCACTGGAGAATTAATACTCTGGCTGTGTTGGAAACAATGTCACGTTGTTTTCTAGTGATGATACACTTCTTCTTGTGATGATCCTCAGTAATAAGGGTGCCTTCTGTTACCTCCTCCTCTTCGGAATACGATTGCAATTCCTACCCAATCTACAATCCTTGCCAATCTATCGAGTGTTGAAGAGCTGACTTGAGGCTGCTGCTTGGCTGGTAGACAGCTGCTATGGCTACAGTTTCCAATCACCATAGCCACATCTGAGTGCTATTTGCTGCATTGTTAAAAAGGGAGAATTGCTGTTTTGAAGACTTCCTTCATCAAAAGATTGTTGATGGAAAAGTGAAGGCGTGAATAAATACTGCTGATTGATATATATTGATAGAGATTGTTGCGACCCACTTGTTCAGTCACAAGAATATTTCCAGTATTCAACAATGGGGAGGTAAAATGCTTTGTATTCTGCATTGAAATTATTCATTGGGAAATACATAAACCCTAATTTCTATGCATGGAGTTTAAGTGAAAAGTCTGCAAATATTTTCATTTGCATTGTTTGAAAGAGGACTGTGACTTATGTATATGAGATACTGAAGACCTGGATGGAGTAGTCTGTGTATTTTATTGTTTGAAGCCGAAACAATAATTTGTTTTGTGAGCTGCCTCCACCATATCTGAGCCTGCGTGGAGCTGCATTGAAGAGCTGCGTGGAGTACTAATTTTTGAGCTGCCTGGAGTACTTTTGTTGAGTTTTTTGTTTAAGAATAATGTATGCTGGAGAGTGCTGTGATTTTTGATGTGTATTTGTTGCTAAAGACTGATATATTGTATGCTGCATATTTGAAGACCAATCTCAGAGACTGAATACTGAGACTGATATTGACTGATATATTTTGTATTGAAGGATCCTGTAAAATTGCATTGTACTCACCTTGGCAGAGACTGTAGACCTGCAAGGTTATTATTTTTCTCTATTTCTCTTTGTCATATCAAGTTCATTATTGTAAATTACACTAATAGTTGTAAAGATGCAATCTTTGGCATCTAGTATTGGTGCTGCCCTAGCTGGCAAAGACCAATCCAAAGACCCTTCCAAGGGAGATTGCAGCAAGAGAGGACGAGGAAGAGGAAATTTCAGAGGTAGAGGG